>CAJNDV010004814.1:13355-47587 GCA_905221635.1 Symbiodinium sp. CCMP2456 | reverse complement strand
GGCTTTCCGAACCTGATGTCGGATCATATATATATATATATATATGTATATATATATATATATATATATAATATTATATGATACATATGTGGTTTCGACTGGAGGGGAACTAGTTTACAAAGTCCTTGATTGAGTTTACCGCATCTTGGCCAAGCTGCGAGCCCGATATCCCATGAAGCCGATGCAAGCGGATGTGCAGACAAAAGTCGTACCTTCGGGTTTGTCAGGCATCCTCTCCTTCTACGGCGCAGGATTACTCCTGTGCGATGCCATGGCGGCCTTTGCAGAGGAGGGACGGGCAGAAGCACAGTGTCTTTCGGCTCTGCTTGTGCGGCTACTGGGCAGGTCAGTCTGCATGAGCTGGACCTCAGCCTAGACGAGGCCTGCGAGCTGTGCACTTCAGATTTAGAATTTAGACCCGACCTCGACTGTTCGAAATGAGATATGGATAGGGGAGCACCGGTGACCAGTGTCGTTCGTGCTCTCTTGGCATTTAGCTCAGTCGTAAAGCTATGCCTCAAATGGCCCCAGCTATTACGGGCCGCAGTAGCTGGGGCCAGAAGTTGACTGTTCACCTTCAGTTGCACAGAAAGAGCAAAGGTCCGGTTGTGCTGGGCGAGCAGGGCATGCATGTATGGCCCCAACTATTACCCTAAACCCTAAACCCTTAACTGCCCGAGATCTGAAGACTCATCTCTCCTATGTTTATCTATGCTGCACCGTCTCAGAGGGCATGCCACTGTACAGTTGAAGTACTTCAGGTGCTGTGTACCAGGCCAGCCACGAATGGAGTCTGAGTATACTGCTGGTGTGTACTTCTTTTGGTCGTGACTTCCGTCCTGTGACGAGTCTGGCTTGGGCAGGTCAAGGTCAGCACAGATCCCTTTGTCAAAAGGCTGCGAGTAGTCTGTAAACACATGGTGTCTAGGCTTGCGTGGTTTTTTAGTATACCGTGGTAGTTGAGTGAGTAGTGTGTACTGTAGGATTTGCGGCCGACGCCGGTTGTGTTCTGCAAAAGGGAGCCTGGAAGACAAGTGGTACGGGGAAGGTAGTGGTGTAGGTGGTGAATCGCCCTCGGTGTGCATCCTCAGGCTCCCTTCCCACCAACATGGTATTCCAGACCCTTCAGGCGAAGGAAAAGAGGATAAAAAAAACCCCTAAACCCTAAACCCTAAACCACAACTATTAGGCTGCCCGCAGTACCCCCTCCAACTTGTCGGAGAACTTGTGCTCCATGGAGAACTGGTGGTGACATCGAAGCACAACTTGCCCTCTCCCCCAGCTTTCTCTTGGGCCAACCTGCCCAAGATTTCTGCTCCAAACACCTACGAGGAAGAGTTGCTTACACTTCTGAGGATTCTGCCTAGGCCCAGCAGGGGCAATGAAACAAGTTTCAAAGCAAACAGTGGCAAGAATCCGGCAACAAGGGGAATCGTAGTCATTGGAACTACTCGCACTTCCAGTGCGAGTAGTTCCAGGACTTGCCGCCGTCCCCCGGAACTTCTTCGGCCGACCGGTCCGCGAGCCAGCCAGCCCCAAAGCCCACATGTGGGTGGTTGTCAAAATTATGGTCTTGTTTTGAGGCCTTATTATAATACGGCACCTATTATTTAGGGTACCCCAAAAGGGACCATAATTTTGACAACTACCCATGGGCCTAAATCATTTCTGAGAAGCCCGAGGAAGAGCCGCTTCTCCCCAGGCTCAACAAAGGCAAAGGGAAGGGAAGGGGCAAAGATGAAAAGACAGGGGCTTTGGCAAACGCAATGGCAAAGGCAAGAGCAGAGGAACCAGCAAGGAAGCATGGAATCGCAGTTACTGGCACTGAGAAAACGGAGCAGCGGCAGCAGCTGACCCAGCCAGCAGCCTAACAAGCTCAAACGATACGCCGTAGTCACCTGTGATTCGTCCGCTGGCTAAGTCAGCTGCTGCGCCGCTTGTGGAGTGGGACGAGCGCGTCAAACACAAATCCACCGCCTTGCCAGCAAAAAACTCTCAATGCCTCCTGTCTTGGCAGAACCGGGACACCTGCATGGTCCGGGCAGACAGTCTAGTGAGTTGCCAGGCGTGGGCTGCCGAAGCATTGGCCGTGCAGGAGGTGCCACTTGTCATCAACGTAGATCTTAAGGATTTAAAGTTGTGCAGGCCTTTTTGACATAGGGCAGGCAGCATTTCCAAACCTGGTATGTTTGTTGCTGTCGCTTTCCTGAAGTCTAGACTGCGCTTCAGTTTTGTGTCATGTGATGTTGTGACTGCCAGAGCTGTGCAGGCTCTGGCCCGGGCTGCAGGATGTTTGAGGTAATCGGAGGACCTAGGTGAGCATGAACGCAACAAGCCGAAGGCAGCCGGCCATGGGTAAGGGTTACAAGCTTCAAAGACAAAGGGACAAAAAGGACAAAGCCATCCTTCCTGGGTGGTACGAGCCATGCTGCAGACGCCGGAGATTTCATCCTCGGCTCCTCGACCGCTGCTTTGGTTCTGTCGCGCTTTCATTTTTGGGGGATGCAGGGAGCAACGAGAGGATTTTGCGTGGTTCTGGCAGCAAGATTAGGTCATTCTGTGCAAGGAGCCTCTTTCCAGACAAGTCAGCTCACCTAGCAAAAGTATGCAAAAGTGGGGGTGCCGGCAACTGAGGCAAGTTGCTGGGACGGTGCGCTCACCCGATCCCTCTGTTGCTACGGCCGCCAAGCTTCAATCCGGATCTTCCATGAAGATACCCCCAGCCCCTAAACCCTAAACCCCTAAGCCCTAAACCCATGAGCTCAGAGTCCCGGCCCAGGCGGAGGCAGTCAGTGCTTCGATCGCACCTTCAGCTTCGAGCGCTGCTGCGCGCCCCGGGAGGTGTCCGTTGGACCCGAGGCGAAAGAAGGGGGGCTCTTCTTGAGGGCTTTGGCAAAGTAGGCGGCTTCCATCTCTTAAGCAATCCAGACTAAAGGGAGGCAGCCTCTAGCGGCCCAAGACCGTTGGCGGACTTGTCGATGAACGGGTCACCAGCAATAGGAAGTCGTGCCGCAAGATTCAGCTTTAACATGCTCTGTCTCCAACAGGCCTTCGCAGGCTTCTTGTCTTCCGCAGACGAGCTGTTTCCCAGCTGCTTGGCTCATTTCATTGCGTGTGATCTGTGCGTGCGTCCGGATGGATGTTCTGATGTTATCCCAAGACCTCAGTGCTGCCGAACGAGCGAAGTCCGAACTCAAAAAGGCTTCGAGCCCGACACCGAAAATTCCAAAGCAGCCTGCCCAAATCACGAACGAGGCTTTCTGACCGAGCTCCGCGAAGCGCATGCCCGGCCGCAGCCCGGGACGCGCCCAGCGGCCAATGCGTTGAGGAGAGGATGGGGCTTGAAGGGTGAAGTGGAGCGGTAGAAGAGGCTTGAAGCTTGTTGTTTGATGTTGGCTGGCTAAGGGCTTCCCCTGAAAGCTCTTGCTTTTTGGTTGGATGCTAGAATCCCAGTCAGGGTTGAGGCGGAGTTTGCGAAGAAGTGTTGTCGGGACTGATGGTCATTGCCGCGTGAGTGAAGTCAGGGAATCCCCGCCGCTCAGGACCCTCCTCGATTCTTTGGCAACGGTTGTCAATGCATCCTGGCAGAGAGGCCTGTAGCGGTATGTTTTTCTCCTCTCTCCATTTCTTCTCCCATTCCGTGTACAAGAACAACAGGACAACGTGCATGCTTTTCTCTTTGCTTTCAGCTCTCTGCGGTTGCCCCTCGCTTTGCAGATTCTGTCGGCGTCAACATCTCCTTGGACGGGCCCTGGTACCATCTGATGGGCTACTTTGCCCCGCGGCTGGAGTTAAGTCAGAAGCTTGCGCCGTGTGCTGTTTCTATGGCGGTTTTTCCTTGCAGGTGACGCTGGAAGCCTTGCGGTTCAAGATTCGGCCCAGCATTCGCAAAGTGCTCGTGAGGACCAAGTCATGTTGGGAGGGAAGAGATCCTGGACCCTAAGCCCTAAGCCCTGAACCTGAACCCCAAACTAAACCCTACTACACCCTACACCCTAAACTCCCTAAGCCTTAAACCCATAGCCACGAGGAGAGAAGCGGCCGTCTGGAAGCACTTTGGGCACCTGGTCCGAACTTTTTGGGGCTGCTTGGCCTGCAGTGAACGCCGTCCAAGGGACAGGACCTTCGCTCAAACTGGCAGCCAGGGAGTCCAGGCTCAGGATTCGCATTGAGGTTAAATTTAAAAGACTTGGAACACTCCGCACAAAAGTAGGAAATGACCGGGCTTCGTCCCGACATGTTTGCACATCTGACGTGCGACGTCAACGCCACATCGTCAGTTGCCCACTGCACAAGATCAGCGCCGCAAGGAATTGAAAGTATCGCTGTAATAGCTGATTGTAGCAGAATCAATTGGTCCGTGGACCGAGGATTCACTGACTTCTGCCGCTGTATGGAGGCCGAGTCCTCGTGCTTTCCCAAACCAGCGCCTGTGCAGGAACTCGATTTTGAACGAGGCTATCGTAGCCATGCAGACTCAGCTTCGCATGTTCACTTCGGATCTGCGGCAATCACGTGGTGCAGGCGGCAGAATTCTATTCCTTCGTGAGGGGCCAGGCGAGCTGGGTGAATCTGCTTTCCTGCGTTGTTCGAAGGGTGCTGGCCGATACTGTACACTCCCTAGATCTTGTTCGTCCGAGATACGGACAGACAGACACAGAGACAGACACAGAGAGACAGAGACAAAGCTTCGGGATCTTGCGCAGGTCTGGCGGAGCCAAATGCCTCGGCGGGGCTTCGCAGTCCCCTTCCTGAACCGCAGCCGGCCTCGAGCCAGATTCACCTCGGAGCTCTGGCCTCGAACTCTGGGCTTTGAAACGTCAGGAAAGCTTCAGATCCGATGTAGATTCCATGCCCTGCGGAGAAAGAACCCTTCCCATCAGCCTCTGCAGAACTCTGAAGTGCTCCTGCTGCGAGAGCACCTTAACCTCCCGCCGTCCAACGCCCCGTGCCCCGAACCCGTTTCTGTGCCCGGTCCTGACAAATCAGTGCAGCTTTCGGCTTCGCGCCGAGACGGCAAACATAGGTCGAGGAACACCTGAAGCTCGAGTTGTACATTCAAGTTGGCGTCGGGGCAGCGTGCTGGGTTGAGAGTCGTAGAATGCACGGGATGATGCTACCCTCATCCAGAGACTCGCAGTCGCAGCTCTTCGAGAGCTTCAACCGCTCTCTGTCTGAGGATGGTTTCTACAGCGACAACAGTCTCGAGTCCGGTTCAGACGCGCGAGATCACGTGCGAGAAAGATACAGCCCATCGCCCTGCTTCGACCCTGACACAGCAGGGAGAAGCGAACCTAGCAAGCAGCTCGCTGTCAGAGGGGCCAGGAGACTGCTTTCCAAGAGTTGTACGTTGGCAGAGAAGCTGGGCGATCTTGCCGTTGCCTGCCTGTCCCTGCGCAGCTTCCAGCTGCCGCTGGAAGTGCGGGAGAAAGTTCGCTCGTTCCTGCCGGCTCCCGAAGAGGAGCTGGCGGGAAGGCATATCTTGGGCTTGCACAACGGCCACGACTTCTTCTTCCGGTCCATGGCTTCGCTTCCGGCAGGCCGCCTCAAGTGCTCGCACGACTACCTCTCCTCGTACCAAGGCCATGGCTGTTTTTCCGTGGCCGACTTCTGCGCTAGCTTGGGATGTCCAGTGGCCCCAACTGCACCCGTGGCGCTGGCCAGGAGATGTTCCGACGGCTTCGAAGGAAACAACGAGCGCCTGGTGCCCGTGCCTGCTGAGTTTGCAGTGCTGGTGCCGAGAGATGCCCCAGCACAGCTGCAAGCCTTGTTGGAGCACATGGAACATGAGGACAATGAGGACTGGTACCGGGATGTGCGTGTGCTTGATCCTCTGGAGAACGGTGATTCGCCGATCGATGCGGACTCTGACTATCGCAGCCAAAGACAAAGACATGGAGCGGATGAGCTCGCAGCCAGAAGTGAGCCATGGGATCCGCAAAGCAACCGGCCACTTGAGCTCGACCGGCAACTGCACAGCGTTGCTGGCTATTCACATCCGGACCACGTGCTGGGGATGGGCCCAGGGCCCATCCGAAAATATGCCTGTCCAGACCATGCCCCGAAGGTGTTGATCCGCAACTTGCTGCATCGCGGGGCAAATCCAAGTATCACCATCAAAGGGGAGACGGCCTGGGAAAAGGCGATGAATGCTCGTGAGAGTCTGCAATCGCATATCCAAGATCTTCGAGCCGGTCGCCTTTCCCCCGACAAGGTTCTTCAGAAGTATGCGTATTCGAAAACTTTCGAGGAAGCGCGAGAGCATGCGAGAGCCTTTCTTACGGAGCTCCAAATGTTTGAAGATTCCATACGTTTGTTGAGAGCGGCTGCCAAGGCATGGAGTAAGGCGTCGCCGGCAAAGCAGACCTTCTGCTCCCAGCTGTACTTGCACGGTAAGGGCGTGGTTCGGCCGGATCCTGGGATGCTGCATCATGCCCTGATGGCAGCACAACAGGAGAGTGCCCGGGCTCCTCCGGTCTTGGTGGAACACATCCTGGACTTGGCAACTGCAATGTGGAAGCTTGCGCGGGGACGAACGGGTCGCATTTGCAGCCAGTGTGGCATGCGGCCAATACAGGACTTCAGCAAAAGCCAACTCAACAACAGGAAAGACAGGCGGCGCTGCAAAAGTTGCACGGGAGCTGACCAACCCAAGAGGGCCAAAAAGGCCAAGGTCACCCATGGTTCGCTGCCATTGGACCTGAGTCTCTTTCGGGTTTGAGCTGCCAAGCCTCTTTTGAAAGCCAAGCCTTCTGAGTTTCACTCAGCGGATCCCCAGACGTGCTCAGTGAAGACAGGGACATGAGATGTACCGCATGACCTGAGATGGCCTCGTCCACTGGAGTTCGAGTGCCCGGAGATTGAGCAGGAGTAGAGTAGAGAGGGTAATGAAAGTGCGTCTCGGCAGTGCAGTCCACGCAAGGATGGGCGCAACTGCAGGGATGCAGAGATCTCGGACATGATGGTGCCGAGCATGTTCAGCCAGGTGCGCAGGGCTGATGGATCTGTTGCTGCAGAGCGACTTCATGCGAATCCAGTGTTGAACGCAAGAGCGGCGTGTCCTGGGTTTTATATGATCCTTTACGTCGCGGATAAATGGATTGTACTTGTAGGCAGGAGCAAAAATGAGCTGCATGGTAGATTAATGGAGAGCTTCGGGTGCAGCTTAGCAAAGAAGGTAGCAATCAGAGACACATCAAATCAAGCACGTGGAATGTGGATGCAACAGTATTGCATGTACAAGTCCACAAGCACGGCATTGGTAGATCTTTCGAGGGTCGGGCTGCGATTCGCGACTCATCGCTCTTCAGACTTTTCAGACTCCCCGTCCTTCGGCCCCCTAAACCATAAACATCCATAAACCCTAAACCCTAAACCCTAAACCCTAAACCCCTAACCCCTAAACCATAAACCCTAAAAAACCCCTAAACTTGGTTTTTAGCTTAGTTGTCGGAGACCCGGAGGTCTTCACGAGCCAGTGCCTGCCGGGCGAGGTGGCCCAGGCTCTTCTCCACGGCACAGCTCTCAGAGAAGAGAAGTTTCGGAGCTGTGGAAGTTCTGAATATCTATATTCATACCTGTATTATATTATGGATAGATATTAATAGTAATTTTGAACAGTAATAGTAGTAGTGCAATCCTGCTTATTCCTGCACTTCTCTTCTGGCTCTTCAGGCCAGGAGTGCGTGCTGGAGTGGCTCGGAATGCTTTTGAGTGGCCCATGTCGTTAGATCCTCTGGATGCGAACCAGCCGGGTAGACATGAAGGCAGAGTTTGGACAAGTTCGTCCACCTCAAGCGGAGCCTCCTCTACATGTCCACTGTCATTGCCGCGACTCGCCTCGATTCTGGAGCCAATTGTTGAGAACTAGGATTGCGCGGGGGAAATCACGTCAAGCTGAAGCTAAACTGAGAGCCCACTGTCTTCAAGACGTTGGCTGCTAGGTTCGGTTGTCCCGGTTTCCGAGGTTTCCTGAGTTGAGCTGCTGGAATCACTTTCTTCTGTTAGCCGAATTCAGAGAAGGGCCATATACCGGGCAAGGCAACGCTGCAGCAGAGCACGTCACTGAGCAAAAGCCTGCTACAAGCCACCAGAGCTCGTTCCAATAGTGTCGAAGCCTGCATCGTTACGACACTCTTCAATGCCCAGGAGTGCCACGATCCTGATTTTTGGGGCTTCAGCGTGCGCGACATTGCCGTTGCATGTGGCAATGCCATTTGGCAGGCCTCAAGCTAGTAAGAACGAACGGCTACGGTCGTTGTTGAAGTAAAGATAAGAACCGTGGACTCATGTTCTGGCCCGTCTCTGCTATTTTAAGGACAGCATTTCATGATCAAGTCTGCCTACGGGTTTTGTCCTTGAGCTGTTGGCAAAATCCCCGCACCAAAACTTAACCGTGGCTTCTGTTTTTGCATCTAGCTGGACAGGAAGTGATCACAGGGCAGTCGCCGTTTTGATTCGAGTTGTGCAAAGAAGTGGGCACTGAAAAATCACAGGTCTTGTGATCTCCGGGTCCGTGTCCCGTCCTACTCAGACAAGACCTGCAGCAATGCTTTAGACTGGCTTTGGGCCCCAGCCGAACCCCAAGAAACCGACATGTTCAAAACTAAACCACAGCTCGGCGTTTCGGAGATCTTCGGAAGAGAGTGAGACTACATGCTTGGCCTGCTGAATGTCGGCAACCGCTTTAAAGTCTTCGGAGATCGCCAGAACCTGAGCCAAGAGCTCCCAGCTCGAAACTCCACCTTCCCCGCAACCCGGACACGGAGCCCTAAATCCCAAACTCCATGAACTCCCAACTCCTAAATCCTATACTGCCTGAACTTCCCAACTCCCGAAACCATGTTAGGGTCAGGTCCTAAAGCCTCCGTGAGCTCCCCTAAGCCCTAAACCCTCACCTTGGAAAGAGGCCCCGGGAACAAAAAACCCTCAACCCTCAATCCGAAAACGCCCTATCCCTTGAGCCTTGAACCCGAAACCCCAATCCCTAAAACCCTAACCCCTTAAACCCTAAACCCTAAACCCCCCACGCCCTAAACTCCCCAAGCTCCATGAAGCTCCCCTTGACCCTAAACCCTAAACCCTAAACCCTTGGAGGTGGCGAAGCGGAGTGGCGGCTCGGTGCCGCTCGGACACAGCTTCCTCGGCCGCTTCGCCTGGAACCCGAGACGAGGCCAAAGGGGAGGCAAAGGAACTTGCAACAAACCGCTCGAAGCGTCTAGTAAGAGCATGTTATTATGAAAGTTTCCTAGAAGTTCAGAGCGGCAGATTTGACGAGATATTGATGGTACAAGTACGGCACGCAAAGCTTCGTATAACGGAACATGCTGTAGAATCGCGGAGCATGTTAGAAATGTGAGATTCGCGATAACGTGCACTGGGAGTTGCAGATTAGACTTGGTGCTTGGCGAGATTCTGGGTTCCAAGTTCCGTCAATCTAGACCCGTGTTTCAGGACCATCATCGTAGGATGCTCCTGATGAAACGTTCTTGGGACGAGGTCTTCTTGCCTCATCGTGGGCTTGGGTGCAGGCTTCTGAACAAAGGGTCTGATCCCGAACCTTGTGCACGCCGCTTCCGCGGACTGCAACCCAAGAGGCGTGGAGAACGACGTGTACTGGAGCTCTCCAAAGAATCCGCATCAGCTGCTTGCCTTCGGTGAGAACTCCAGCCCAGGGTTGAGGTCAGAATGCCCGACGTCTGCTGTACGGGTCATTGGGGTTCAGATACAACATCACTTCCTCCAGTGCCATGCTTGGAAAAGACCCAAAGCCCAAATCCCGGTCCCATCCTTGAGCCCTGAAATTCCTAGGCCGCAAGGATGGCTCCCTGGCCAGCCATGGCATCATCAGTGTGGTCCGCCCTTCGTCTGCACAGAGCCGAGGTTTGGGAGTCTCGGTTTCTATGATCTTCACCTTACAGAGGGGGGGTGGGGAAGTAAGCCTGAAAACCTCTTCTTGGGACCGTGCAGGCACCACTTCGAGGGGCCAGTGGAGATTCGGCGGCAGCCAGGCGAAGACTTCTTCAAGCCAGGCCTCTGGGTCCCGGAGCCTCTCGGAGGCAACAGGGGCACACTGACCGGGCTCCTGCACCACAGTCTCTCACAAATGAAGCGGCTCCGTGCCATCGTCTGAGGAGTTCATGCTTCCACACTCTGATGGCATATCGAATTTTACAACATGTTGTGGTATAGTCGGTATAGTCCCATTGATCTCAGTGCTTCTCAGGAAGTTTTTTGGCCCGATGTGCACGGAGATCGGTCGCTTCTGGCAACTTTGCCTGCATCTTGAAAGGGTCTGCAGCCTGGTACCAGCATGGCTTCTGTCCAGAATTCTCAGTCCTTGTGAATCGAGCCTTTCGAGCCAGGATGATGATGGGCCTGCGCCATGTTGCGATTGCTGAAGAGGAGACTTCGATCAGTTTCAGCAGCATTTGCCGATTCTGCTTGCGTCTACAAACATGGGCTGCTGACTGCCGTTGGGGATAGTTTAGGGTTTCTGGCGTGGGGATTGTGGCTTAGGGGGCCTAGGGTTCACAGAAGCGCCACTGCTGGTAGTTGTTCTTGAGGATCGCATACTGTACGTGTTGCCCGTGACTTTCTCCACGTGGAACAACCCCTGGCACCATATGCACTGGTGGCTTCCAGCAATTGTTCCTGGGCCGCAACGTCACTGTATGGGAGTTTCCGAAAATAGGGGACCCTAATATAGTACCCCAAATAGTAGGATCCTTATTATAAGGATCCCCAAGATAAGGTACCCTAATTTTTGGAAAGGCCCGTATGACAACTCCCCATGTCTGGCCCTGCTATCTGCCCAGGTCGAACTGAAGCTGAACCTTGAACTGAAGCCGGAAGATGTCGACCTGGTCTCTCGGCTGCAACAGGGCCTTGCAGCAAGAGCCTTGCACCCTAAACCCTAAACCCTAAACCCTAAACCCGCTTGGAGCTGGGGAGTCCTCAGGCCTTCACTTTCCCCCCGGATGGATCCGACTGGGGCAGCTCTGCGAAGCACAAGGCACCGGGAGCTTCTGAAGATTTCTGAAGGTCCGCTTGCATCACTCGCCTCTCTCTTCTTCGGATTCCCTCTGCCCGGGCTCAGCTGGACACCTCCGACCTTGCCAACAAGCCGATGCAGCGTGCGGAGCCCCTGCAATGGTCCTTCTTGCAGGCCAACTTTCCGAAGGCTGGCCCGGGTGCTGCAAACGCTGCTTCGCAGGGCTTTCGAGAATCTGCTTCATGGGCTCAGTGTGGGAGCAGGACGGACTTCTGATTGCTCGTCGGGAAGTTTGTCGGCAGGTGGCGGATAAGAAGCGCGTGAGGGATCTTCGTGCATGGAAGGCCGGCGGCTTTCATGAGGACTCCTTGGGAAGCAATGCTGTGAAGATGATTGATTGAAGAGAGAGGCAGAAGCCTCGTGCAAGTTTTTGCAGGACATTCTTCGACTTCTTTCAGCTCGGCCGGGGAAGCAGCTGAAGGACGCTCTTCGGGATAGATAAATCAATTGCTTCATAATCCTCAGTCGCACACCCTAAATCGGAAACCCCTGAACCGTAAACCCAACGCCTAAGGCCGGCCCCTTGCTTGCAGGACTACTTTGGCAAGAGCTACAAGAAGGTGATTTTTGGCCTTCCACCTCTGCGCTTCCAGGCTCCTGGTTGCCCTTGAAGGGTCAGAATAATAGTAGTAGGAATAATATTAATTATTAATAGTAGAAACTACTTGTACTTTTCATAGTAATATTAATAATAATGATACTCATAGGGGCTCGGAAAGTGCTGGTTCCTTGGAAGGTGCAAACTCCCAGCCTGAGCTGCGCGGATGTCAGGCGAGCCCGGAGATTTGTGGGCCTCTCGTCTCGCGAGGTTTCTACACGTCGGGGGTTCGTCTTTCGAGGTTGCAAGAACCGAACAGTCACTACAAATTCAAGAGCATGGGTGTTTGTAGAAGTGCGCAGCAGAAGACAACGTTGCTCCTGTGGCCCAGTTGATGCTGCTGGGATCACAGAAGCTGCGCCAGCCCACCGGAGGCATGAGCTTGCAGCACCGTCTCCAACTCGAAGAAGCAAGCTCACTGTAGCCGTATCCTGGCGCTCTTGTCAGCTACGGTCCCAGCACGAATTCTGTCTGGCTCAAACGCAGGCAAGCAGCAGTGATACAGCGGCCGCTTATGACGGGACGTGCCTTCGGCGGCTTTCAGCCTCAGTCAAACGTAGACTCGATGCGTTCAATTTCACGCACTTCAGACCTCCACATTCCGCAGCCCTTCTAATGAATTCTGGGTTCACAGCAATCTGGTTTTGTGTTTTGCCGTTCTGAGGCCCCTTGGTTTGTTTGCGGGTTGTGCGACTTGCGTGTAAGAGATCGTAAAAGCTTGCCTCTCCACTTGGACTTGCGCAGATTCTTCGGATGGGTCCAGGTGATGGATTTTGCAGTCAACTGTTGGAGGAGTGGGAGTTTCTGGAAGGTCCACGAGAAAAATCCCTTGATTCTTCACTCTTTAAGCCTTGAGCCTTGTCTCCAGGTGCAATCGTCAACATAGAGGAGGTCTCGGCGATGCTGCGGCGGGATTTCGAGCAGCAGCTTTCTTTTCACATAATCGGTGACCTCAAGGACCGTGGACGGAAGTCCGTGTTCTTGAATCCCTCAACGAGACAGTAAACTCCTGCAAGTTTTCTTTAAGGCCGCATGGCCCAACAAACTCCCGGGCCTGGTGGCCTCGTTCAGAGTAGCGCTCCCAAAATCTTGACCAAGCTCACAGACCCCAATTATGTAACGTTTCCTCCAGGGCATTCCCTGGTTGACCCAATTTCGGCGCTTTGTGGATCTCTCTGTGTTGGTGGGCATCCATGGTGGCGGCTTGGCGTGGGCTTCTTGGGCCAATGAGTTCAAACACGGGCCTTCTGCAGTATTTTCACAGCTCCAGGATCTTCAGGATACCTCCAGCATGAAGGGTCCGTGTCATCTTGGCTCTTCCTGCACGGACCTGAGGTTTGGGCCATGCAGGAAGGCCGGGCAATCCGACAAATCCGGTACCGCGCAGCAAGTCCGGAAACTTAGAAGCTCTGGATGCACTGGGCTTTCGGCCGAAGAGTGGGAGAAGAAGGGCCTAAACCAAATTTCCCGGCTGTGCCCCTTGTGACAGGTGGTGCCGTCATCGAGTTCCGACCAGGGGGTGTGCCTACTTTCATCCTCGCCTGTGGCGACAGGCGTGGTCGGATATCTTTCTGAACCAAGTAAAGTGAGTGAGGAGCATGGTGCATTTGGCTCAGTCGCACAGCTAGGCCCAAACCGTAAGCTTCGCCATGGCCCGGGTTCAGCAGTTCAGGGATCCAGGGAGGAGGACGGATGCAAAGATGATATGCTCCTGTCCCATCCTGAAGCCACTTACTGCATGACACAGGTGGGATGTGGACGGCCATGAGACTTTCGGCGGCATCGCACGTCTTGCCCTCATCCATCACATCTGCGTGAAGCCTGCCGATGCGGAGAAGGGTCTCGGGGAGGCACGAGAGACTGCAAAGTGCTCAACGTGACGGGTGTTGGCAGTTTCCGCTTCTGTTTGTGAGGTGCAATGAGGGTGGAAGATTATTCGAATTGCTGGCAGTTTGCAGTTCGGGTGTCGGGAGCAGCACTTTGTTGGACCCAAAACGTAAGTTGCTATGGATGATCCCTACTGACCACCGAATCCTCGGATGTTCGTTCGGATTGCATGATCTTGTTTCATGGAAACTGCATGAACCAGCCATGCACACGTGTTCAATCTTGGCTCTGTGCTGTGAAATCCGTACTCGTGCGATTGTAATTCGTTCTTTTGCGAGATTGTAATATGATGTGATTTAGAGAATTGGCAGTAGCAACAGCGCCACCGTCACCAACAGCAGAAAAAGCAAAAGCAACATGGTCACACGTACTTCCAGCGAAGGCAGTCCTGCTAGTGATCCAATCGCCAAACAATTACCTTAAACCTATAATAATACTATACTAGGGAATATGTTGAATATAACTAAAATAAACTAAACGCTCTTGGCCTGTCAGGAGTTCGACCTACGAGTCGCTGGGCTGGATAGCTTCGGCAAGCAATCGAGGGATCAGAGTCAGAAGAATGTGGTCAGGGCAAGGGATGCGCACAGATCATACCTTCTGAGCAATCCACAATCCACCATGGGCTCTGAAGCTTGGTTTGAGGATTTGGGGAGTTGGGGGGTTAGCATGGATTGGGCGACGGGGACGGGGAAGGCCCGTTGTGATCATGATGATCTGTATCGGACAGGATGGATGTTGCATTTGCGACCTGAAGAGTTGGAGCTCATTGATTGCAGACATGCAGGTCTGCATGTGATACTAAGCATACTCATAATTAATATAAACAACAGTCATAAGAGACTGTTGTTGTTTAGAATCAAACTCAGAAGAGTCATAATCACAATAATATTCAAAGAGCATATTCTTGTATGACTATTCCTGCTACGACTATTTGTACTTGTACTACTATCACTACTATCAGACTTGCTTCTGGTACTATGACTCTTCTTTTTTAATGTTCTTGTGGTTATCAATACGATTAATGCTCATACTTTTCTTCATACTTTTGCGAAGCTAATGTGGGTCATTGTCCGAACAACACGGCTCAGGAACGTGATGCAAACATCACGATTCCGGTGAATCGGCTGAGGACGCTCCTGGAGGCAGAACCGCTTGCATGTACCACTTCCTTTTTCTGTCCCTTGACAGGGTGCTGACGAGAGTAGGGTTTATCACAGAACAAATGCATGGCTTAAAGAATCGCCCAGTTGCATGCTATGGCTGGCCAGGAGGCGCTCATCCTGATGAACACCCCTCGTGAATGTGAGGATGTCGCCAGGGACCAGATTTGAAGAGCGGACAGAGCTGCGAGCATGCATCTGGCTTGTTTGACTGCGAGATAAATCCGCCGGGCATTGGCAGAGAGCAGCGGATGTCGGCCTTCGTCTGCCTCATCATGGAAGCTGATGTTGAAACCTGACGGGCTCTCCCCTGTCAGATGGGTTTTCCGCACACCAACATCGTCGCCGTCGTCTGCGTCATCAACGTCATCGTTGTTGGCTCGAGCCCTAACCAGCCGTAAACGGCACATAGCACAGGGCTACTGGAACCATGAGAAGGCCACAGACAGGCTTGAAGTTGTCGGTGGGTGGAGAACCCAGCGCTTACTACATTGACAACACGAAGTGCAGCAGCACTGCACCTTCTCCACCTGTCCATGCTATGTTTTTGGTGCAGCACCGCGTATGGCAATGTGGTGGAAGTGGATATTTCCTGTCAGTTCTCTGTGTGATCGCTTTCAGCAGTCACTACACAGCACATGTTGGAGCTCAAGGATGTGACTTGGAGGCTTGGCATCCTGAACTACCACAAAAGCCGCTGGGGCGATCAGGTAAGCCTCCAAAGACCGCGGCTAAACGGGATTTGCTAGCTGCTAACGTGAGACGTATGATTCACTGGAGGGGCACGCAGCCTGTTCCTGGCTCAGACAATGCTGAGGAAAAAACTTCGTCGCACTTTGCTCCTAGTTGTGTGAAGGAACATGGCCTTCCAAAGCAGGTGCTGCGTGGCAGCCACTGGCAGCAGTTACAGCAGGCTGGATGGGGCTGGGGATCTTGCCCATGCAAGAACTTGCGATGGATCTTTGGCCACCCATGGCCTCTGCAGTAGTATCACTTTCGAACGCGCGCAGCGTCGCCAGTGGCCTGCAGACCGGAGATGTGGCGGTGGGAGCGCACGGAGCTCAGTTACACAAATCAGCACACTGGAGTCGCCTTTTTACCCTCGCCGGGCTGCTCACAAAGGACCCACTACTGTCCACAGACCGGCTGCCAAAATCGTTGCCGCCCGACAAGACTTGAGCTGCCTCGCTCTGCCCCGGCGTCCGACGTCAGACGTCTCTCTGCAGCGAACCGAGGAAGAGCGCCTTCGACCTCGAAGGAGTCCGCCTGACCAAAGCCGGGGACCCAGCAGCGCTCGCCGGCGCCAGCCGCTTCGCTGGAGCCATCTTTTCTTTCCGGCGCCTTCTCTCCACGGCCAGGCGCAGGCTGCCGGCCTCGGCGTAGCGATGATGATGCCAGGCCCGATGTCACGGTGAAGTCTGGGTTGCCGTCCCACTGAAATGCTTCAGACGTTCAGCAGCTGAAACTAAGGCGGACTGGAAGATCGTAGATCACTTGCATGGAGACCTGCAGACCAGTATGAAGCAGTGTTTCGTCGTAAGGTTATGCATTGTGTTGGTTTCTCCGTGCCCGGGTGCCGTTGACTATTTGGTAGCCCAGAAACGGATCAGACGGGAAGCAGAGATGCCCAGCAAGGTTCCACAGTGCTGGCCATGGGTCTGGAGCTTGGCGCTTTGGGCACGAGTTTCCTTCCCGGAGGAGAAGAAGTGTATTCTCGAGAGTAAGCAGCTGTTTAGTCGGTCGTTCGCAGACTGGAAAGTAGGTTCACTGTGTATACAAACCTTGGGCTCCAAGCTCTGGCTATTTCGCCGCTTGCTGTCGAGACAGTATGATCATTGACAGCATCCCTGTTGGCTTCGAGGTGGCGTCGGCTGTGCACTCCTTCTGAATTCAAGCCAGAGCCGCGGTCCGGAGCTCGGGTCGAGAGAGCCACAGTCCCCGATTCAACATTGCACAGTAATTGAGGCCGACTGATCGCAGCACGTCCCCCAAAAGAGCTTCGACCATGGCAAGCTGTCCAGGTGGAGGCACCGGCGGCGGTGATGCGGACCGTGACCGGTGGCAGGTCCATGACTTTTTCGGCGGAACTGTTTGTGTGTAGTCTTCGTCACACTCATGTTTGATTATCGTTCTCAGTCGAAAAGTCCTTTCGTGCTGGCGTGTCTTTCGCTGAGGTGCTGCAAGTGCAGAGCTCAGCCTCTCAACAAGATATATCGCAAAGAGGTCTGGCTGTCCGGAATGGTGCTGGGTCGGTGCGTGTTTTGCATGAGAATCACTTGTAATCTCAATCTCTGGCTTGTATGTTTGATTGCCTGTTTGCTTGGCAACAGATATATGCTGGTATGTAGGTATGCATGTATATATGGATGTATGTATGTATGTACGTACGTACGTATGTATGTATGTATGTATGTATGTATGTATGTATGTAAGGGCCGCGACCGACCTGGTCTATTCGCCCGAAAGACGTGAAAAGACGTGAATGTATGTATGTATGTATGTATGTATGTATGTATGTATGTATGTTTGTATGTATGATTATGTATGTATGTATGTTTGTATGTATGTATGTATGTATGTATGTATGTATGTATGTAGGTACGTGCATGCACGTAGGTAGGTAGGTCGGTAAGTAGGTAGGTAGATACGTAGGTATGTATATGTTTGTGTATGACTCTATGACTGCATGTATGCATGCATACACGCGTGTAATGTATGTATATGTCTGTTTATGTCTTTACATTTGCCTGCCTGCCTGCATACCTGCCTGCCCGCCAGGCTGTCTGTGTCTATGTGTGTTTGTCTCTGTGTGTGCGTACGTGCAAAAAACAAGGATACATGTATGCATACATACATGCGCCCATCCATGTCTCTCTTTCTCTCTCTCTCTATCATGCGCATGACATACTAGTAGCTAGTTGCTCATCGCGTATGGAGGTTACACTGCCATGCTGTGACTGCGAGTCAAGGAAGCCTGGCTCAAGCACGCCCACACGCTTCTGAGGCCGGGCTGGTCAGTACCCGGTTCTCTTTTGACGGAAGTGGGAGTCATCTGTGATGATCTGGGCCCTCCAGGCCTCTAGGCCCTTCCCGATACCACGCCTCCTAGCTCCCACTCGCAGAAAATGCCAGAGAAGCCGTGATGAGTTATGAAAAGTGAGCTATCAGCATTGGCCTTGTCAGCGATGGTGATGACGACGGTAGCAAGAGACTCGGGTTGTCCTTCTCACACTGTCCGGAGGCGGAAGACGTGCCCCATCGAGGTGAGGTACACGCAAGGATTCGGACCTGCGGTCATCAAGGTCAGCCTTCGGCTCTGTTGCATTGTGAGGTACCACACCCTTGTACACAAGGCCTATAAGTTGCTTTCCCAAGCCGAAGCCTTCTTGGTTCTGGTTGATTAGAGTTTTGCATGGGTGTACCAGAGAATGAACTGGCAGGTGACCCTCTACGCCTTGAGAGATGTGCTTTGTGTCGGGAGCTGGGCATCACAGTGCTTAGTGATCGTGTACAGAGTCCAGTAGCAAGCTGATCTGCTTTGGAGCCAGACTTTGTTGAGGTTTCACGCACGTAGTAATCAGTCGAAGTGATCATCATCGCAATACACAGACGTCATGACGATGACGCTAAGCAGAATGCTGATGGTCAGAGTAATCATGCCAACTCCTACCCGTTCTCATGCTCCTGCCCTACGGCTGCTCCTGCTCCTCCTCCCTCTCCTTCGACTACTCCTACTCCTACTCCTACTCCTACTCCTACTACGACCACTACCACCACGACGACGACGACTACTACTACTTCCACGGTTGTTATGGTTATTACTACTATTAACACTGCGGCTTCGGCTGCGGCTGCCCAATACGGGCTGCGACTGCGACTGAGATTGCGACTACTAGTGCGACTACTAGTGCTAGAGCTAGTGCTGCTGCTGCCGCCGCTGCTAATGCTATTGCTGCTGTCGCTGCCCCATCCCCTGCCACTGCCACTGCGACTGCGACTGCCCGTTGCTATTGATGTCAGGCCCTTCCAGTCGGAAGCTTGGGCACCTGGGGTCGGAGTCTCATCTCCCACGTGCTGGCACCGACGCAGTCCTAAGCTTTAGGCTTTAGCCATGAGCTGCCTCGTGTTCCCTTTCTGAGGCGGAGGCGGCACCGGCGGCGAGTCGGTTGCACGCCTGGCCCGGGGCGAGAGCTGCAGGCCCAGGAAACTCTGTAAAGGAATTGCATAAGCAGTAGTTAGTTCAGCTATGGCTTCACACGTCGAAGTGAAATGTGTTCCTCTGCAGAGGCTGCGGCCGACGACGGACGATGATTTTTTTCGATTGCGGGCGATGGCCATACTGGGACGGCTTCCTTGCGAGTGGCCCTTGAGCAGGCCTCGCAGTATTCGTGAAAACCAAGTCAGGTTTACCGACCTGCTCCACTCCTGGACGTCGTTTTGCACAACGGCGTGCAGGCTCAGTTTCCAAGCTTGCTTAGCAATGGACTTGTTAATACAGCCACCGAAACACAGCGATGTTTCATCCAGGCCCATCCCAGCCCCCAGCAAGCAACCGCCATGTGTGGACACGTGAAGTTGCCCTCTGGTGCAAGACTGAAGGGGCATAATTGTCAAGGATCGCTCCGCACTGATTTTGAAGTGCAGGATCCCTGGTTCCGGGAGATAATATGGTGCGGGGAGGTGCTGGTGGTGCTGGATGCAGGGTTAGGATTCCGGATATTCCCGGGCTTGATGTCTGGATGTCATCGTACCCGTAGGCTGTAGTTGTGGCCGGGACAGGTACGGCGTGGGGATCGGCTGCGCGTCGAGGTCCCTGCCGGCGGAGAGGCCGGGCGATACACAACCGTCCCGTTATGGCCCTGAAAGTTTACTTTCATTCCTTTACGCCTTTTGTCTTGTTTCGGTTCATGGCACGAGAGAATTGCTACCTTCTTATGCTTTTTGTTTTGTTTCGACTCGTGGCCCGAGAGAATCGCTATGATGCTTGTGTTCTCAGTGGCCAAGATCGATGGCAAAAGCACTGTTTGCGGCGGGACACAATTCAGGTGGTGCGATTTGCTATCGGGCGCGCTGTGTGATACGCAGAGCGAGGGATCTTGCTGTGCTTGCATGTAAAAGCTTCAGTCCTACCGCAGGTAGGCTGGGGTTGGGCTAGGTTTGAAAGCAGTTTTCTGTTCTTGACGCACCAGACCTGATGCCAGGCCTGTGTCTACTGCGACACGCCTGGCATGCCTCGACCCAAGACCTGCTTGCCATGTTTCCTGAGGTATATCCTAGGCTTCTGACCGTCTCACAAGCCTTGGGTTTGTCTGTGAATCAGACCGTGAAGCTGAAAACTGGCAATGAACTTGGACTTGGTCGGCGAAGTGGCGCACAGGCTCTCTCAAGTCATTGACGACGTGACAGCGGTCGAACAGGACAGGACCACTGCAGCCAGACAGCTCCTTCACTTTGTCCACGCAGCTCCAAGACTTGCGGCCACCTGCCTTGCCATGGTTAGGAGCAAAGGTGGGAGCCGGGCTCTCAGTCCTGAGCCTCGCGACGCTGAGTTGAGGCTTTGGTTTGGGGTTTGTACCGCGCCTCACCCGCTGGAGGAAAAGTAGATCAGATGGGCTTGTGGGCCTGTGGGCGTAGCAATCAGTGCATCATTTCAGGTCTCCAGCCGCTGGCCCAACTGGGCTGGTGGAGAGCCAGTTTGATCTGAGCTCTCTAGAGCCGTAAGGCTCTGTTGACAGTCGGCCTTCAGACCGTGCGAGCATAGCAACTAGTTAAGACCTGTACCGAAGCCGTCATATTTCCAGCTGCCAGCTGAAGGAGTGGAACAGACGTGCGCAGTGTTTGACCGGCCAAGCCATCTTACCTATTGCTGTACAGGGGTGAGTTGGCTGCTCCAAAGTGCGCGGGAGCAGGTTGCGACGTGTGTGAAAGAGCCCGCTGCGGTGTTACTAGCAGTAGTAGCAAGCATACCTTGCAAGGCGATCTCCAAACCGTCGTAGCTAGACTACCACAGCTGCTTGTAGGCCCGTCGCATGCCATGACTACAGCATTGAGGGTCAGCTCCTGTTCGCAGTAGGCCCAGCTGTTCAGAATGAGTGGTCTTGGCTTGTGTTGATGGTAGTTTCAAACTGTTTAACTGTATCTTTTTGTTAGGAATCAGCTGCCATCACTGCAGCGCTGCTAATGCTCCGGCTGACTTTCTTCTTCCTACTTTCGACATTCTGCTGCTTCTACGTGCCTTAAGTAGCCCCCTGCCTTCTCTGCTTCCACGGCCCTGTCGGCAGAGACTTCTCCCTGGCCATAGCCCAGGTTTGGCATCACATAGACAGTGACATGCCACGGAAAGTCGTGACATGCTGAACATGGCAGGGAACATCCTCTGCAACTTCTTCCTGAAGCAGCTTGGCTGCGAAAGTGCTGGCAGCTGCTAGCATGGCATGGTTGGCATACCATGCTGCTGCTAGCAGCTGCTAGCACTTTCCCAGCCACGTTCTGAAGCCGTGCCAGCATCATTCATCTGCCTTCTCCTCCATTTGAGCCTTTGGAGGATGCGACATCCGCAGACAGCCCGTCTGTGCGTGTTGCATGCTGCATCCTGCAAACAATCAGCTGCCAATTACGAGAGATGTGGAGTTGTGCCACCACTTGCCGCGAGTCACGCCGGAATTCAGAAAACAAAATAACGAACGATCATCTCACAGGTGCCAGATCCTGCGCGCAATTGCACATGAAGCGAATGATCGAATGCCGGATACGTCGCCAAAGTACTCTAAGTGTGCATCTGGTGCCAGGACACCGGCACTCCAGGGCGGACTTTAGCTATGCCTGTCATTGGCCGTAGAATCTTCGAGGTTGCTTTCTGTTTCCCGCGAGGAGAAAGGGCACTCATTGCAAACAGTGAGATGTAGCACAAAAGATGTAGCACAAAGTGTTGCACAAATGTTTCCTCCTCAGACATTTCCCCTCCGCAACTGAAGCTCTCGGCGGTTGCACTTCTGGCCATCCTCTTCAGGTAAGTGCTCCACGTGATTATTCTGGGTTTTTTATGTAGTGACCCTAGGTATAATTTTGGGGCATTGCTTGGCACACCATATCGACGGGCCACCGAAGACTTCAGTTCATTTGGAAGCATGCCGGTTGTTGCTGTCCCCGCACAACTACCTCGCACTTTGACCTACTGCATTTCACCGCTGCTTGCAAACCTTGGTAGAGTCCGCATCACCCTTTCTCGAAACCCGCCACACGAGCTGTGGATTTAGGGTCAAAGGTCGGGTGATCCTGGAATCCAACACTTCCTTAGCCCAAAACCCTGGTGTGGAGGTGTCAGGCTGCTCTCCAAGCAGCACGGAAACGCAGCTCGAGACCCAGACCGAGTCTCATCGACCGATCTGGTGGAAAGCTTGCTGAAATCCAGAATAGCATAGGACAATTCTGGGTTTAAGGCTAGGCTAGCAAGCCTCTCCTTCTTGTCTTAGGACTGAAGAAGCTTGGGTCTTCCAACTTCGATTCGGGATTAGTTTGAAGCAGCCGGCCCACAGCGACAGGGGGGTTCCGGAATGGAGTCAAAGAGGCAAAGCGGAGAGGGTGAAGGTGAGCTGGGTTATCGCCAGTGCACGGCTAAGCCCAAACCGTAAGTTTCGTCGTAGTTGCGGTGCAAGAAGGGGCGGGCTTCATGGGAACAGTCCACGTATGGCCGCACCGCCACCCCAGTGCTGGTTGCAGCTTGTTGGTGTTTACCTGCCATGCCCAGCTGGCGCAGATCCAGCAGGAACATGTTCACACCTGGGCGCAGCTATTGGCAGCCGCCAAGGACTCCTCACCCAGCCCCTTGCTTCCCAACGACATCACACCTGGGACGCATGGACCCCTCCCCGCCTTCCTTGCCGGCACCGGCTTTCCAAACAGTGCCACTCACAAGTCCACCAACAACCTTTCCCCAGTCTTCTCCCCAGGCTCAGCAAGGGCAAAGGGAAGGGAAAGGGAAAAGCGGAAAAGAAACTGAAGGGCAAGGGCAGGGGTAAAGACAACGGCAAGAGCCGCAGCAAGGCAGAGTGGAGTTAGAATTATAAGCACTGAGCAGCATAGCTCCCGTGACTGATCGCTTTCGCTTGAGCTTGTTCGGCTTCTGGCTACAACAAATGGAACATGGGAGGGCTTACGCGCTGGAGGCATGACTGTCGCCTTCGATATGGTGGACGACGAGCATGCGCCTTACATGGACGAGGTCGCAGCTCAATGATTTGCGCTGAGACACCATGCGATTTGCCGATTCAGCAACTGAAGTTGTAAGACTGTAACGGCAGTGCTGTGTCCTAGCCAAAAGATGTGACATTTAGTGGACTGCAGTGAGCCATCTTGGAAAGTCAAGCAGCTGCTCCTTTCACAGTGTACCAAGGGAGCAGTCGCCCCTCAGGCCGGGTCTTGTTGGGTTTTGTTGTCAACTCGTGGGACTCGGATCCATCACCGTTGGAGCTGCAGGCACAACAAGACAGCTGAGCCGGGTGCGCCGGCCAGCCAGGCAAGCTGGCGGTGGTTCGGAAGCCCCTTTATTGAGATCTGTAAGAGCAGGGCCTGCGGTTTGGCTGATCGGTTTTGCCAGGCTGGGCAACCAACTGCTTTTGTGCGATTTGCAAGGTGTTGATGACAGGTAGCAAAGTTGAGGTGTCTTATGACGTCGGCAACATACACGAGCTTGATGTGTCCCCCAAATGGCAATGCCGCATGGCAAATGGGTCCCGCATAAGACCGCCGGTGTCTCTACTTGTGACATGTAATGATGGTGCAAATATCCGCTCCTCTTTCTTGTGGTTGTTGTTGGTGCTGCATTTCTGGTCTCTTTTCGTCTATTGTGCTGCTTGTCGCTATGGCGAGGCTCTGTCATGTGTTCTTGCTTTGTTTTTTTGCTGTTGCTGGCTCTGCTTGAGGCGACGGTTTCATCCTTTCGGTACGATTGGCTCTCCCGGCCAGATCTTAGTGTCCGTGACACCAAGGACCGGAACACAGATTATTTGAGCACGTGGGCTGTTCTGTCGTCTTCACCATCGCGGTTATCGTCATCGTCATCATCGCGTGATGAATATGATGATTAACATGGTCAGTAGGAGCGGGTGCCCAGAGGTATCGCGCCAATCGCACTACATCAACACGCGATGCAGAACATGAAGCCACAACTCTCACATCCAGAACATCCGCGTTGTGCCATGTCCAGTCGGAGCGTCTTCGCTACTTCGTATCCCCTTGTTGCCTGCTTGCCGCAGCAGTTGGTTCTACACCGATACCCTAAACCCTAAACCCTAAACCCTAAACCCTAACTCCTAAACCCTAAACCCTAACTCCTAAACCCTAAACCCTAAACCCTCAACAACCCACTCTGAGCTCCTCAGCTCTCAGGACAAAACCAGGGAGGTCTCCTGGATCCTCAGAGAAGTTTGAACACCGGGACCCAAAGCCCAAACGCCCCCGGTTTAGGGTTTAGGGTTTAAGGTTTAGGGCTTAGGGTTGAGGGTTTAGGGTTTATAGGGCTTAGGGTTCAGGGTTTAGGGTTTAGGGTTTAGGGCCATCAGAACGAAAGCAAAGGGGGTCCCTTGCGTCCGGAGGCAGAGGCCTCTGAGAGCTCCAGTGGCGAAGAGGAGAAGGCCTCGGCCCTAAATGCAAATTTTGAAGGTGTAAAACATAAATAGTATGAGAATGAGAAGTATAAAGGACAATAAACAGCATGATAAATATGAATAGGACAATGTACAGCATGATACTCGTATATCTTGAGGCCTCGGGCTGGAGATTCGTGCTTTTGGCAATCTTCGGAGTCAGGTGCCCCCACCTCCTCCCTGCAGCCCGCGGTGGCCTTAGAACCACGCAGTTCCTATGGCATGGAAATGTTCAGCATCTCTCAGGCGTTTGACTACTTTGTCGGTGCTGTAGTTTTCCTCCCTTATGTCTTGCGGTGAGCGACGTTTGCAGTCGTCTCACAAGCAGAGCTTTTGCCAAGTGGACCTGCTGCTCTATCTGTCTCCCCCTCGTCTCCAGGTGCGGCTTGCCTCCTATGCCCGGCACCGAGGAGGCCTGAGACTCGTGGGTAGAGGCTAAGGCGACGAAGGCCTGGAACTCACCGCTGTCCCCCACTGGCAAAAACACATCTGACCCTAAGCTGTCTCTGCAGCTTCAGATTCTGCCACACCGGTCTGAGAAGATGATGCCGCAGCACCTTGTACTCGATGGTTCTTCATGGCACTCATTGAACACTCGTGATGCACAGCATGCGCACTTGAAACATTCGAGCCTAGCAGGGTCCTCATTCAAGACTTGGCACCTTCGTGGGGCACTGGCCATGGTTGGGTCAACCACTCAGGGCTACAGCACACTGCGCGACAGTTCCGGAATTGATGCTGCTTGGAGCATCTTTGACGACGCAGAGCTTGAAGAGGTCGTGCACATTGTGAAGAGCGAGCCGGACGGTGGGAGCGATTGGGGACCAAGCTGCCTGGACAAGGACCTGATGGCACTGATCTTGTCGCAGGCTGGTGACACGGTTGCATTAATCCAGCATCAGGTGCCGGCAGTCTGTCGTCTTTTTCGTGCTGTCACGAGAGAACCTTTATTCTGGCAGCACTTGTCCCTGTCGCCCTCGAACTCCTTGGCCTCTTCTGCCGTGACAGACGATGTGGTGTGCCGGCTTGCGAGAAGTCATGGCCCAAGGCTGCTCACAATCTGTTTGGATGGCGCGCGCTTACTCGGCCCTTCGAGTGTTTCAACGATCGCCTACAACTGTCCGCAGCTGCAGGGCTTCACTGCCGTCGGCTGCACGGGAATCGGCTTTGGCGCCATCCGCTTCTTGTGCAAATCTTGCCCATTGTTGCATACTTTAAGAGTCAGTGGCTGCCATTCGGAAGCCGATCCTCTGCCCCAAGCCGACCAGGCCGAAGCAGATAAGCTGGCAAGGAGCATCACGGCAAATTGCCCAGGGCTCCGCTTTCTCTCTTTGTCGCGACTGCGGCTGGAGGAGAGCTTAGAGAAGCTCCTGAAAATTCCGGGCCTGGAGGCGCTGGATTTGTCCAGCCTTGAGCAGCTTCCCAGCGAGCGCCTCGACGCTTCTCTCTTCGAACATGCGGATAGGCTGAGATCCCTGAAGCTCGCGGGCTGCAGTCGGCTTCTCTCTATCTCCGGCCACTTCACGCAGTTGCGCACCCTCTATCTTGGGGGCTGTGTGCGCCTCAACGATGCGGAAGGCTTGGGGACTTTGCTCCAGCACTGCCGGCGGACCCTCACCTTGTTAAGCCTGGTGGGCTGCCAGAACCTGTCAGCTGAAGGCCTTTTGAGAGCTTTCGGTCAGGCAGGCACGCTGATGGCGATTCAAACTCTGGTTTTGGGGGGATGTCGCGTATATGATGAGCTGTGCGAACTCTTGGGCCGCGGATGCCCCAGCCTCACTTCCTTGGACCTTTGGGATTGTCCCATGACCAATGCAGGGGTCTCTGCCATTATCCGGGGTGGTGCTCCCTTGTCAGAACTGAACCTGCGAGAGTGCCGGCAGGTGACGGGCCAAGTGTTGCAGGAGCTCTGCTCATCACCAGCTGTGCGTCTGCGAACCCTGGATGTATCTTTTTTGGGTCCTGTGACCGACGACGACCTCCTGCCCGTCGTGCAGACCTTTGCTGACCTAAGGTGCCTGATTTGCGGGGGTGCTCGGTGCTCCATTACAGACAGGCTTCTGGAAGCACTGCCGCTCCGCATGGATGCCGTGCATCTGGAGGAATGTAAAATGCTGCACAACATTGCCCCCATCGCACGTCTGAAGAACCTGTCTGCGCTGAGCCTTGAAGATTCGGATGCTCCCGCATCACAGCTTCTTAGCATCTGTCACGGCTGCACGCTCTCGCTCTCTTCGCTGAATGTTTCTGGCTGTGCTATCGATGACGACTCCGCTTTGCGCATCAGCGCGGCGCTGCCGCGACTCCTGGAGCTGGAGCTTTGCAGCACTGCGATCACGGATGTGGGCTTGCGAGGAATCGTGCGGCACTGTCCCAGGCTGATGCATCTCGGAGTTTTGAATTGCGACAACCTGAGCCCAAGCGCTGTGCATGAAGCCAAACAGACACTGCCTGCCTGCATCGTGAGTTTTTTGGATACTTGAGCCATTGATTTGCCACTGTATGACACTGCATGGCGTATCCTGGTGGAAGCGACGCCGCTGTTATTTTGCAGCAGGGTGCAGGAACTGACAATGTAATCTGCGCACGTCGTTGCGAGACAGGAAGCAGCTGCATTTGAATCCGCATGTTACCTCCTTCGTCCTCGACATGGGCATGTTGCCGCGAACAGGTCTTCAGTGCCGTGACCGCATTGCCATGTCGATTGCGACCACAGATCGTGCCAAGAAAGAGGAATTCCACGACATTACGACTTGCCACAGCACTAGACAGGCTGCAGCTTCAGGAACAAGGATTCGAGAAGAGTATACAATACACACACCTCCGGCCCAAATTGTGGCCGTGCTCGCGCTTGTATCCGAGCCTACACGACCCTTGCACTTTGGATGGCCGAGGGACTTGAAGACGCTTGCTGATGAAAAGTCGCTTCATGCATCATGGGTTTTGAGGTCTTAGTGGGCCTTGGTTGTTGGCTTCCATCCTTCGTCCGTCAGCCTTCAGAGAGCACTGTCACGCATGGTTTAGGCTTCATCCTCGAACCCAGACCCTCCAACTCATGGAGACCTTCCAGGCCCTCAAGGACAACGTAGGATGCCTCACCCCAGTGGCTCAGAGCAGCCCCATGCTCCACGAAGGCGCGCAGCTCCGTGTCAACGGAGGCCTCGCTGCGGTGCGTAGTGCCTCCGTGAGAAGTCCCATGCAGCTTAAATCTCTTGCTGCAGGAGATGGGTTCTTTGATCTCCGTCCCCTTGATAAGTCACCGGATTCGTGTTATCCCCTGGCGTGCACGACACTTCGGCGGCATTCGGCGGCTAATTCTACTGAACTGTACTGTTACCAGTTTCCTCCTCAGGACTCTTGTCATCGTTTTCACTGGTTGTCAAGTTGTCATTCGTGTCGCTGGCATGAGCAATATACCATAAAGGAAAACATCGGTCCGAGCTGGCCATACTTACATAATGCTACTCGAGCATTTGTTTGGGCCACAGCGCTTCGGGTAGATTGACGCCCACTTAATTTCAAGGCTCTCGTGCGATCCTATGACACATGAAGATGTAAAAGCAAAGACACACACACACACACACGCGCACACACGACGGCAAACTTCAGTTCAGACTGACAGAGAACGCGCAACGTAGCAACTCCTCTCTAAGCCTCTAGGAGCAGACAGCACAGCCTGTTTCGTCAGATCTTGCATATGTTCGCACAACTATAGATAGATAGATAGTAGATAGATAGATATATATATATATATGTAGAAACATCCAATGTAGGTGAATGTGTATAATATGCATATGTAGACCTCCTGACCCGCCCATGACCGTATTCATTGCATAGTGCGACCAAGTAATTACAGGTTCCCTGCTTTACCATAAGCAGAAACTGGGCCTTCACGCCCCTGAGAGAAGTTGAATCCGAAAATACCGAGGCCCGGAAGACACATAATTAAGGATCAGAGGTTGAGGGGCAACACAAATCGAACGCATGGCAATTGGCATTGAAAGGGCTTGCTACAAGCAGGCAAGTATACTGGTGTTTGATAGTAGCAGAGTAATCGTACTCGGCTCTGTGATGGCACTGGCATGGCTGCAACATCAGCAATGATGCGTAAAACCCACATGAAAGCTACAATCACAAAAAGCTCTTGGGCTACCACTTCATCGTCAGGGTAAAAGTGCTTGTTCTTGCTATTATTGCTTATCTGGCAGCTCTTGCATGTTGTCTTCCTGTTACCACCACCCGCCAGGCAAGCCTTGCGGCAACCTTATTGCCGACCTGCGCCGACGCGCAGGCCACAGCGAATCCAGGTTTCTCTGAGCTAGTCTGTAGGAATGAGATCGTGTGTGGAGGGGGTGCCAGCAAGACTTCAAGAGCAAGCTCGAGACTTGATGTTTGCATGCTAGAAAGTTCTTGAATGTCGAGAGAGGTGACGGTTGTTTCATGACTCGTGCTTGCTTGCTTGCTTGCTTGCTTGCTTGCTTGCTTGCTTGCTTGCTTGCTTGCTTGCTCGCTTGCACGAAATGATGAAATTCTGCGGAAAGATACTGTACCTCCGTTGAGACCCTGAGTCCCCAAAATCTCTCCAGGTCCAAGCTGAGCCGTCCTGCAAGACCTCTTCTGTCCAGGCTCCGGACTTCTAGTGCTACTGTTGCAAGCCCTCGCTTTACATGTCAAAGTTTCCCAAATGCCAGGAGCTTTGAGCTCTGGGAATGTGCATTCCGGTTCAGATCTTTGGCGCAGATGCTTCAGAGCCTGGAGTTCTGGGACCATGAGGATTTCAGGAACACGGCCGCCGGAAGTTCAGCTTACACTCTGGGGTTGGAGAAGCCCAGCATAGGGTGGACCGCTGGCAGGCGGTGACCGACATTGTGACGATGGTCGCAGAGGTGCAAACGAAGGCTCGGGCTTGTGCATCTGGGCACCAGACTTTCGGGATCTCTGGGAACAGGTCTCCTCGTCTCGAACACGTCGACATTCGGATGTCAGAGCGGAATCCCATGCTTTGCATTGGGTAGGCTGAGCCTGACGTGGTATCGTCTTCGTCGCAGACAGAGGCACGGAAGAGACAGTTGGCCAAGTCTTTTGCGATCGACTGTGATGATCAAACGCTGTGCTGTAGCCTTCCTTTGCAGTGGGCACTGGGTATTCAGTGCAGCATTGACAGAGGCTCCTGGAGTGGCGAGTGTGGCAGCAGAAGTGCAGACAGAGGTGCCTTGCAGGAGATGTCCTGTGCGCCATGTAGGGGAGAAGTGATGTCATGAGAGCTGCTGACAGAATCGGGCTATCGGATCAAAAAACCCTGGTGTCTGCAGATTCAGAAGCGCCAAGCTGTTCGGCTCACTTCCATAGCTCATAGGCCCCAGTCCACAGGGGCTCACGATGTCCCATGCGGCCAAGCCGCAGGGGCACGAGCGTGAGCCCCCCGTCTTCCGCAGCAACAGCCTCGGTCTAGCTGGTGTCGAGGCCCGGCTGGACCGCCTCTCCTTGCAAATGGACCTTTGCCTCAGTGAGATCACGAGCTGGAGACTGGGGCCTTATAAAGAAAGCCTTTCAGCTTCAAAAAACCATTAAAAAAACACCAAGAAACGCAGGAGACTCACCGACCGAAGCTTTGCCGAGGAAAGGAGTCGCACAGAACGGCCTGGACGCGAGCTCCATGCCAACTCCCAGTGTACCGGAGCCGCCATCCAAGCTCCTTGAGGCGGGAATGGGCTCTTGTCAGAGATGGGGACATGTCCTACTTATTTTTGGGGATCCATGCGTTTCATGGTCTTAAGTCTTAACTGGTTGGTGGTTCTTTCGATTGATCCAGGGCCCCACCATTTTGACTTTTGACGGTCTTGATGCCAGGTCCCAGCAAGGCAGAGCCAAGTATCGAACGAATCTTCTGGCGCGCATTCGTCTGTGTCTTCCGACAAGACGCTGACAGAGGGCAGGCTTACTGCGAATGACAAATTTCCAGATGCATGCCGTGCATGTCTTTTGTCGTGTTCTCTCTCTGTTTGTCTGTGCCTCTCTCCGACTGTCTTTGGCTGTCTTTGTCTTTGTCTCCCTATCTCTGTGTCTCTGTCTCTGTCTCACTGTCTCTGTCTCTCCGTGTCTGTCTATCTGTCTCTGTCTCTGTCTGTTTTTCTATGTCCGTCTCTCTGTGTCTGTCGGTCGGTCGGCAGGGAGGGCAGCATCCTTCTGTGTTGTTGAGCCAGTTGCTGGCTGCAGTCTGGCGGGTCAAAAGCTGTGGTGTCCTCATGAGTCAAGCGCTGTTTGCTGGCAATCCTCCATCAGATGTCGGGCTTCACACCCACAGATCCTCAAAGCTTCATCTACTGGAAGCGTTTAGGGTGATCGGCAGTGTTGCAAAGTGTGGAGGAATCGCGAGGATAACGGCGAGGCCCATGCATCATCAGGGAGGTTCTACCGGGGAAGGTCCAGGCAAATGCTGCCCGTGCGATCTATGGATCTGAAGGTAGCCTGGAAGCTCCACGCCAGGGAGGTCACGCGAGATCTCGGCACGCTGAGTGCCGCAGACAAACGGATCCAACCACTTCTGCGTCTCGTATACAGAAGCCGTGCGGACTATGTCTGGGAGCTACTGGACGACCCAAACTCGAGCACCTGGGCCTGGGGTGTTTCCCTCTGCTTGAAGCTGCTGGTCATCTTCTCAGTGCTCACTTCCAATTTAGAGTCTTCGACGGTATCTCTTCTAAACCAGCGCCTCATCGGCATTCTGCAGATAAGCTTCGACACTGTGTTCCTGACGGAGTTCCTGTGCCGCTTCTTATCCGCACCCTCGAAGAGATCTTACCTGAAGGATCCGCTTAACTGGGCTGACATTCTCTCCGCTCTGGGCTTGCCTCTCAGAGCGATGATCGGCTTTGACGTTCAAGGCCTCTTTGATGTTCAAGGCCTCAATCCCAGCCCCGGACTGGAGATCGTCCACATCACGTTGCTGTACTTCTTGCCGCTGGCGCGCCTTCTCAAGCTACTGCGTTACTTCGACTCACTCCGGCTTCTTATCGATGCGTGCGTCAATTCAGCAGAGGCCCTGCCGGTCTTATTCTACATGCTGGCGGTCATGGTCTTGTTCTCTGCGACCATCATCTTCTTGGTCGAGTCGCAGGATAACATCCCAACTCTGAATCACTCTCTTTGGCTCTCCATCGTGACAATAACGACCGTGGGCTACGGCGACTTCTTTCCAAAGTCTCCTTGGGGCTACCTGTCCGTCTCAGTGCTGACCTTCGTAAGTGTCCTTTTTCTAGCGCTGCCTGTGGGCATTGTGGGCCACGAGTTCACACAATCGTGGCTTACGAGGCCTTGGAGTTTTGGAGCCCTGGAAATCTCCACCCAAACCTTGAAAACTAAGCCGTAAGTGCCTTTAAATTCCACACCTTCTAAACCTTCAACTCGGCTATCCTAAGTACTTCCCAGTATCCCCAATACACGCGACCCGAAAGTGCCCAAAACACGCTTGGTAGCCTAAGAGTCTCCCACACAAGCCAAATTTTACTTATATACATGAACATACACAGATATACATATACATGTGTATATATATATATATATACATATACACATACACATATACATACATATATATATATATACATAGTATAGATGTAAGTCCATCCGAAGTCCTGAGCCCTAAGCCCCTCGATCCCCTCTCCAGGCGGAAGGTCCTCCTCCAGACTCGGGTGCGCCGCTGCCTCAACAAATGGGGCTACACGGCCGCTGATCTCCAGCGCTTCGTCGGAAGACATCTTGAGAAGAAGGGTTTAGGGTTTAGGGTTTAGGGTTTAGGGTTTTAGGGTTCAGGGTTTAGGGTTTAAGGGTTTTGGGTTTAGGGTTTAGGGTTTAGGACCCCCCGTGTTTAAGACATCCCAAAATTGACCTAATATAGGGGCCTTAATAGTTAGAATAGGGTTTTGGGGCCCATTATACTCTCGTTATAATAAGGACCCCCCCCCAAAAAAAAAAAAAATAAAATAGTATAGGTACTTATTAAACATCTTGAGAAGAGGGGCCCCTTCGTGTGGACCTTAAATTGTAGGACACTTGCTGTAAGGGCCTTCCAAGAAGTTCCACGAGTGTCTGAAACCCCTAACCAACCCAGAGTACTCTTTATTTATGGTAGAAGGAAGAACGAGTCATAGCAGTTTTTAACTCGCCGCGAGGACGAGAAGCATAGCAATGAGGCTAGTATGAGTGGTTCTGAGAATGGTGCTGCCAATGATGAGCATTGTACTACTCTTCGTGGGCATATCAACATTACCACACAGACTAGACATGTAAATGCAAGATCAAGAGGATGCTGTTCGAGTACGCCGACGCCGATGGCGATGGCAGCCTTGCTCTCATTGAGTTTATCGAGCTGGTGCGCCAAATGAGATCTTTAGTGTGCACGACGGAGTTGTTCTATTTTTCAATCACTTCGAGGCTTCATGTAATTTAGACTTAGTAAACTAGGCAACCAGCAGGGAAACAACGCGAACCACAGGGTCTAGAGTCTAGAGTGTCAGCTTTGTTGAGGGCTCTTCTAGTGAAGATGCCTGCGTGATGGCGGCCTAGAAAGTCCCAATTGTCATGGTGATAGTAGCCGAGTGTCGCAGGTTGGCGCGCCCGGAGTTAAGCACCAGTACCCGCAAACCATTGGAACTCTAACAGCCTAGCGCCGTCAGGTTTTGTTAATCCAAAGTGCTCAGCCCGATGTTGTCCACTAACATCTTCCCAGGAATTGGAGTCAGTGCTGAGGCTGCAGCGGAGCTCTTCACTATGTGACCGTCTGGCACTTTAGAGTTTTCGGCTTCGGGGGTTTCAGGTTTAAGTTTTGGGGTTTAGGGTTCAGGCATGTGTATTAAAGCCCTGGCGTTGCAAGTCTGCGAGTGAGCCCTGGTGCCGCCCAAGGTTTGACAGCGACCAGAACGGAACCCTGGATCAAACCGAGGTGCTGCGGCATCTCTTCCCGGACGAGTACGTCAGAGACGCTTCGCTTGTACAGAAACGGTTTCGCTGACTTGCGGATACCTGAGACATACGGCCATAGGCGTTTAGGACACACCCCTGGGCCTCACCAGGAGAAGCACAAGATGCAGCAGGAAACCCTGGAGGTCTCAAAGTACAGGATCGGCCAGGCCCTGGAAGAGTGGGGCTCCAGCCGCCTGACCGCCGATGACCTCATGGGAGACCGGCAGGTGTCCTGCCCGCTTGCAAGCGACGATGGGCAGCTGCAAAGCTTTGGAAGCCGGGTGGACGCAGATCCTGTTCAAGATCGGGCGGTCGTGGTGTCGGCTATATTATAGCAGCATCATATACAGACTAGAAGGGAACAAACTTGCTAATTATGTCAGCTCCGGACCTCCGTTTCACCTGTGCGCGTGTCTTCCCCAGTTGACTCGGCTGGCCTTGTGAAAGGGGGGCTCCGGCTCAAGCGGGCATATATGCATATTCTATATATACATATATAGATATAAGATATAAGCATGCATACATACGTACATACGTACATACGTACATACATACATACAAAACCACATACATACATGCATGCATGCATACATGCATACATACAGACGTACATACATCCGTCCATCCGTCCATCCGTCCATCCGTCCGTCCGTCCGTCCATCCCCGCATCCATCCATCCATCCATCCATCCATCCATCCATCCATCCATCCATCCATCCATCCATCCATCCATCCATCCATGAACCCATGAATGCATGCATGCATATATATATATATACATAGATTCTTTAGATCTCTCTATAGATAATCTATATATATATATATAACCATATATATATATATGATGTACAGTACAATTATATATATATATGTATTCATAAATGTTAGTACTCGTACTCATATTCATATGATATATATATATATAT
>CAJNDV010004803.1:70270-84849 GCA_905221635.1 Symbiodinium sp. CCMP2456 | reverse complement strand
ACACACACACACAGAGAGACATACATATATACAAACATACTTTAACAGATAAAAAGATAAACCACATGAACAACATCTACATGTGTGTGGGTCAGCATGTTCTTGTACGGTGAACCCAAGTGTCCGGTATCGTGGACAACCTTGCTCTCTTCTTATCCAAGAAATGCTGGACACTTCCTCGCCGACCCAGGCTTGAGTTACATGGGTTTAGGGTTTAGGTTTTAGGGTTTAGGGTCATGGGTTTGGGGTTTAATTAAGGTGTAAACGTGCCCTTGTTTTGGTGTTGGAAGTTCTGTCCTGCCTGTGGATCTTTCAAGTTTTCGGTTGAGCCGTCATCAGCGCCTCTTTAGTCCTGCTGACCTTCCTCACGGTCTGGTTTGGGGTTTAGGGCGTAGGGTTTAGGGTTTAGGGTCTTCACCTCAATCAAAGTTTACCCTAACCCTCCAGGTGGACCTATATAGTAGGTACCTGGGGGGTTAGGGTTAAGGTTTGCACATCAAACCTCAATGAAGCCAAACTCTGTGTTCGGATTCGGTTGGCAAGATGCGACATCTTCCATCCCTACACCATTTACCCTAGACCCTAGGCGAGTGGAATTGACCCAGTCTGCCCCGAACGAAGCCATTCACCGCAGGGCACCAACCCTAAACCCTATCAAGCCGCATCCGCGACCCCACTGAAACCCTAACTGTCTATACCCAGATCCTCCATCTACCCACTATTTTACTCTACTAGACCCGAAATCCCCAATGTTGTGGGACCATGGATCCCCACTTGAGTGTACAAGGAGGGTCCCCAGGACCCTACCTACGAAAGCCCTGTGTATCTCGACCCGTATCTCCACCCTGAAACCCTGCCGAAGCCCTAAACCATAAACCCGATCTCGAGGTGCTTCCCGACCTCTCGACGCCGCTGATGCTCGCGGTGGATGAGGCCGGAATGTTTTTCAGGTGTCTTCAGTTTTTGCTGTAAGGGTCCCGGTATGAAAAAAAGACATGAATTCCTTCTTGAATACTGATCTTCAGTTATGAGTTAATTATAACCCAAAACTTCTTAATTACTACTTTTTGCATTCGATCCCTCCGGGCTAGGACGGCTCACACGAGTGCCATGTGCCCGAGGCCCACTTACCCGTGGCCCAGCTGCTCCTGCAGCACGGGGCGCTCACAAAGTGCAAAGACGAGGCCGATCGGTGTACATGTACATGTTAAGTAAAAACACTCCCTAAACCCTAAACCCTAAACCCTGAACCCCTGTGGCTATACATGCCTACTATGACATCTTGATTATAACAGTCTCCGTAGCAGGATCCCAGAACGGGAGGCCCATGGGTGGTCATTCGTACTACTCGAAATATGTTCACTATGTAGTTGGTAGGACCACATGCCCAAGGCTTCTATTCCGTTTACTTGTTCGGCCCTTTATCTTTGAGCTGATTGGCCTGGTTTTCGATGTTTTGAAGCCCATATGTTCCGAAGCCTTATATATATATATATATATACATTTAGTATATTTATTTACATACTAGTATATAACAATAAAGACCTGATTATGACCATCGAGATCCCGATCCTATAAACCCTACCTGGACCCGAAAAAGACCTTCTTGTTGACGCTTGCTTTATAGCGCTTTCACGCCTAGACTAGAACGGGGCTCAGGGTTCAGGGCTGAGGGAGAGGTTAAGGGCTTGGGATTATAATCAGGGTCCTAACAGGTAGGCTTTCTAGGCTCTACCTTTTGGGGGGTTGCCCTATATTCATTTTCTTGTGTAAGTCCCGAAAAAGGTATGTTGTTTAGGGCCCAGGTAAACCCGAAACCCGCGACCATAGTGACCATAGTATTATTGAGTCTGCTGACGGCGGTTCAATCGCCAACCTGGTAAGGATGGTAGCTGTCCAGCTCGATGGAGCAACCAAAGCCGCCCTGAACCTGAACCTGAACGCCGAAGTTATGTGCACTAGCATGTGGTGTGGGGATTGAGAAACATTGCAGTTCTTGCAGACCGTCGTGGTTTGACATCACGAAAAGGAGGACAAGCCGCAGAAAGACACCCTGAACCGAAACCTCCACGACTGTGCCAGAAGCCTTGTCATCCTAAATCCTGAACCTAGACCCCTGAACCCTAAGCCCTAAACCCTAAACCCTGAACCCTAAACCCTCAACCTAAGCAAAACCTTCTCGCCATACGCCTACCACCGAAACATACGAAACAGGATGGCTTCACGGCCCTCGCCCGATGTGATCCCGGCGTCAAGGATCCCTTCTTGAAACTGTCTTTACCCTACAGCTTAGCAGCCCTAAACCCTACAAACCGTAAACCCTAGACCCAAAACCCTAAACCCTATAAGCCCGATAAGCCCTATCAGCCCTATAAACCCTATAAACCCTGAACCCTAAACCCTATAAGCCCTAAACCCTAGACCCTAAACCTTAAAACCCTATAAGCCCTATAAGCCCTATAAACCCTAAGCCCAAAGCCCAAAGCCCTAAACCCTACCAGCCCTATAAACCCTAGACCGAATAAACCCCAAACCCTATAAGCCGTATAAACCCTATAAACCCTGAACCATAAAACTGTAGGTAATTAGAGTTTAGGGTTTAGGGTTTAGGGTTTAGAGTCCCAGGTTCTTCTGCCGAATGAGGGTGTTTGTTCAGCTCCACGGTTCGACGATCGACCTCCCTTTTAGGGTTTCAAGGTTTAGGGTCTGTAGGGCTTTTAGGGTTTATAGGGCTCACGGGGCTTTTGAGGGTTTTATAGGGTTCAGGGGCCTAAAGTTTACGGCTTATGGGGTTTATGGGTTTTCAGGGATTTTCGTTTTTTTTTTAAGGGTTTATAGGGCTTATAGGGCTTATAGGGGTTATAGGGTTTTAGGGTTTATGGTGGTTTAGGGTTTATAGGGTTTTAGGGTTTATAGGGTTTACAGGGCTTATAGGGTTTATAGGGCTTATAGGGTTTATAGGGCTTATGGGGTTTACATAGAGTTTTAGGGTTTAGGGTTCCCTTACCAAGGAAGACACCTTAAATCAGGGTTCCGAGTACAATTTGAGGTACCTTCCTTCATTACGGAACAGTGGAAGGTCTGGATCCGGATCAGGGGTGTTTAGGGGTTTAGGGGGTTTAGGGTTTAGGGTTTTAGGGCTTTAGGGTTTTAGGGTTTAGGGTTTAGGGTTTATTACTTGGAGGATCATGGGACTTAGTAAGTATGGTTTTAAGTACCTTACTTGGGGTTATAAGGAGTCATAAATATAGTTATCCTCATCATGACCTTAGTTACTAAGTCCCATGATCCTTTAAGTTAGGCTTGCTTCGTTTCAGTCTTTAGATGGGCTTTGGGCTTGCGATTTGGATTTCGGGGTCTTGGGTCTAGTGTAGAGTTTACCGTGTTCAACCCATGGTCTAGGACATGTTCAGATGGGTAGTTCCCGTAATAGGAGCCTCATGGAAGGTCTATATACCTTATAGAAGCCGTGCAGAAGCCCTATATACCCTAAACTCCCCACCTGTAGTTTCCTTTAACATGGTTAACTTAGACTATTCATCCAGTGCTGTCAGTTCCGAAGCACCTACAGAACGTGGAGCCCTCAAGACGGCCGTGGGTTCATGTAGTCACTACCTGTACACAAAAGGATGCAGAGCCTCGTAAACAAAAGGGAGCGCTTGGACCTGTACGCTCATATATCTTCGGGAATTTAGTGCAACAGCTGCGGATCATATCTCGGTAGTTTCAAAACACATCTTCGTGCTCTAGTCCGCAGAGGCTTCAAGAGCTCAACGTCTGAAAGACGTTTTCAGCCTTACAGGGTCATATAAGTTGAGAAGGCAGCCAGCATAGCAACGTCATACCTTTGCCGACACTTACATGCACATGGGTAGTTATCTAAATTAGTATCCCTTTTTAGGTCCCACAACATAGTACGGCACCCTTACAAAAAAAAAGGCGCTAAAACGGACCCTGTGTTAGAGAACTACCCACATGTACAGTAGCTGCAGAGTCGCAAGACAACCTTGAGCTTTGAACCCTGAATCTCCTAAGCTCTCGAAACCAACAATCCCGAATTTAGGGTTTAGGGTTTAGGTAGTTTAGGGTTTAGGGATTAAGGGGTTTAGGGTTTAGGGGTTTAGGGTTTAAATTTCAATGATTTGACAAGAGTCAAGCGGTGTTCAGCTGAAGAGAGCGAACTCTCCCCTTTATACGTAGCCAACTCGTTGGCTTTGAGCCTTTCAGTTGTTCAGCCTATCCTCAACCGATGTTTTGTCTACACGCGCAGGACGAGTTCCGCATACTCACTTCCGGGCACACAAGTGAGCTTCCTTCACCATCACAAGGATGAGGCGTTGAGGACCACGGTGCCAGGTGTAAGGGAATAGCGGAATAAAGGCTGTCATAAGTTCGGGATTCCCCAACCCCCCAAACCTCAAACCCTAAAGCGCACACCCTAAAACCAAAAAACCCTAAAAGCCCAAACCCTAAAATCCCTCAACTTTAAACTTCAGCTCCCGAGATCATGCTGTCAAGCTGCACGTTTCAATGAAGCCATAATGCTCCATACAGGGTCCTAACCCTGGGGCTCCAAAAAGCCCAAACTAGGTACTACTGTTGATTTACAAAATCCTGCATGACCCAAACATAGTATAGTACCATGAATCCCATAGTTTAGGTATATAAGGTCATGCAGGATTTTGTCCATCAACCGTATTTACAGACTTTAGACCCCAAAGTAGGTTCTATTTGTATACTTGGAGCCCTAGGGTAACTGGAGCTTAACAGTCATAAGACTGCTTTGCCAAAAGACTCACTGTGGGCGGTCCCTACAACCCTCAACACGTTGATAGGACCTTCTAAAGTCCGTGTTTGGGGTTTAGGGTTTAGGGCTTAGGATTATTTCCCAGATCCCTGAAAAAGAGTCCAAGACTTGCGGTGCTTGAAAAATCTGGAGGGTGTCCTGCTCTCTACCTTGGAGAAACCATCAGCATGTTTCACCGCTTTTCTCACCAATCCGCGCAACGCGTTGCAAAGACCGGTTTCTGGATTTCATAGGCCAGTGCAGACCCTAACCCTCAAGGTACCTGCTATATAGGGCCTCAGGGGCTCCCCTGGGGCTCCAAGTATACAAATAGAACCTACTTTGGGGTCTAAAGTCTGTAAATTCACTGTAAATAGTACCTAGTTTGGGCTTTTTGGAGCCCCAGGGCTCTAGTACCCTATATAGTAGGTACCTGGGAGGTCAGGGAGATACTTTGCCAGTTTAGGCACCACGTGTCGTGTCCCTTCCAAGGGGTATGGCCCCGTCGCCAACATGAAATCCAGCCCGAGCTCGCTGGCTTCATGAGCCCCTGTACCTTAACGTTTAGGGTTTAGGGTTTAGGGTTTAGGGTTTAGGGTTTAGGGTTTAGGGTGTAGGGTTTAGGGTTTAGGGTTTAGCATGCACGGGAGGCAGGTCGCCGTCCATGCTTGCAGAGGCTCATGTAGAAGCGAGTTCCGACGAGTACATGCATCACGTAGTGACAAACCAGGATGCCCAAGACGCGGCCAATGCAGCTGGGACACCAGTGACATCGGTACAGCATGCCTGCGAATCTATGAGTCCCCGACCCAGCACAGTCGGCAGTTCAGCCCTTCGCATGTTTGACTTGGGCTGGTCTAGAAATTATATATAAGGTTCGCAACAAGGTGAGGCGAGGGTTGTGTTTGGGGTTCGTTTGCAAGAGGGACCTCGGGCCAAACAATCCAAACATCAGGGTTCGGGGTTTAGGGTTTAGGGTTCAGGGTTTAGGGTTTAGGGTTTAGGGGCATACAGTTCCGACTAAGCGGTATCCTTCATGCAGGGGTGTCTTTGCCCCAAAGTGACTAAGTGGAATCCCTAAACCCTAAACCCGTGTTCGAGGCAGCACCGAGCAGCTGCATGTATGAATGCTGCCGTGCGATGGGCATCCCACTTTGCCATATGCCTTTGAGAGACCAAAAGATGTCACCCTAAACTCTAAATCCTAAACCCTAAACCTTAAACCCTCACCTATCTACACTCCTGTCACTGGTACACTCCAAACTCTGCTTCGCTGCATCTGTAGTAAGAGCAGTCATCTTGTCGTCTTCCACTTTGGAATCCCCTGTACCTGTAATCCCAGCCACACCTGATAGTCCGCATATCCGGTAATTAGGTACAGGTACGAAGTATGTGACCAAGTCAGGTATCCGCACAAAAAAAGCCGTCAAAACCTCAAAACTCCTGAAGCCATGAACCCCCAAGCGTAAGACCCTTGTACTGGGTCGACCCATGCGGGCTATACTGCTGTGACAGGTACTGCACCACTTTCTGCATAAAGTTCTTCTCCTTTTGGGGGGGGGGGCCGGAAAGCACTTCCGGATCAGGGATTGATCTCTTGATGAGCGATTGTGAGCGTATGTCGTCGCTTTTGGGGGATGTCGTGGAAGAACGCATCACCTGGTTCAAGAAGGCCCGACTACGATTCCTCCTTGAAGTGCGCCGGCACAGTTGTGCATCTGCAGTCGCAATTTCACCACAGCCGTCTATCGAAGCAATGTCGTTTCTGACCTGAGTGCCACCACAAGAATTTTAGGATTTCCCTAAACCCTAAACCACCCCAAACCCTAACCGTAACCCCTAAACCCTAAACTCTACATCCTAAACCCTAAACCCTAAACCTGGAGACTGGCTAGAGCTTTATCATTCTCAAGGCAGTCTGCAACCCAAACTTCACAGCTACCTCGCGTCTTCTCGGAACTGAGAAGCATCGAGCATGTGCCCCTGACTGCATTCCACGCAACTTTTCTGTGGATGCGACCGGGATGAGTGCAAGCTGTGGTCTCGACCCCATCATCGATCTGCAAGTCAACTTGCCAGGCCGGACAGGTGAGAAATCGTGTCCTCAAGTATGGGCTGGAAGTTCTTCCCCGGTGTATAAGGTCATGCATGTGTCCGTCTTGCAGGTCTTTCTTGAGTTGGCTTTTGCGTGCGTTTGCCGGGCTCGTAACCAGAAGTACTTGATTCCAAACCTTGAACCTCTAATGCAGGGGCCTAAACAATTGCTAATACTATTTTGCGGTTTCCTTTACTGTAAATATAATAAGGAACCTCCCCAGAATAGTATTGGTAATTATTTAGGCCACTACATTAGGCATCTTAAGAAGCCCCTCAAACCTCATCCTCTTCGGCAGGGCTGGCCGTGGTCCAGATCTCGGTAGATCAGCAAGAGGACTCGTGTCGGTTTGGGCTTCTAGATGTGCTCACTCTAGGGTGTTAGGGTTCAGGGTTTCGGGGTTTCGGGTCTAGGGGGCTGCTGCAGCAGACTGTGGCAGCACGGTTCCGGGCAAGCTTCTCGCCGACCATCCGTCCATAAAGACAATCTTTAGGTGTCCATTGCTTTCGGATACTGGAACCTCACAAACTCTAATCCAAAACTCCAAACCTACCCATAGGCCCCTTAGTAGTTCCTTTTTGGGATTACCTAATGGGATCTTAACTAGAAGCCACAAAAAGGAAGTACTATGGGTAGAGGCCCTAAATCCAAAGGTTCACAAATTGCGAGCCTAAGGTTGCAATCAATCAAGGTCCAATGAAGGAACCCTCGAGCCCCAATCTTGAAATCACGTCATGATCAGGATTTCTGGACCTTCTTATGGGTTTAGGGCCCTGGTTTATTATGGTAAATTGTAGTCTAGTAGTTTCTTATATCTTGGTATATTAAAGTATATTGTAATCTACTCATTCTGGTAGATCTTAGTATAAGGGTTTAGGGTTCCAGGGGCCCAGACATTATGTAGAAACCGAATCTGGCTTGGCAGTTTAAGCCCATATTTCGTGAGAGATGCAATCAGAGCGTGACTGGCCACACTGCGTTTCAACAGCCGCTGCCGCCCTAACTGTAATCACACGTTTGTCTTTGTGGTTGTTTTCCCAAAACTGCTGAACCCTAAACCCTAAACCCCATAAGCCCTAAACCCTAGGCACTAAACCCGACCCTATAACCGCGTCAAGTGCTAGCATGGGACCCTAAGCGGAAGCCAGGTTATCCACTTTGCAGCTGTGGAAACCTGAGCCCAACCATCAAAAAAGCTGTTTGTTTTTGTTTGGGGGGTTCCTTTTGAAAATTTCCTTGATAATATACATACACACACATATATATATATATATACACACGTATACAGGTATAAGGAAAGAAATATTCAAAAGCCATAAAAAAACAAATCATTACGATAGCATATATAGTTGTATGTATACACATATATATATATATGTATATACACCTGCGTGCTCCTGCGCAAGTTTGTGTTTGGCGAGGGGCAAGTCCGATCCCAAGCCCCGAGGACCTGCCTGCGCTGCTTCGCATCACGAAGACGGCCATACTCCCTCGCGATCGAGACAAAGTGCTGGGCTCTCAGTTCGTGGGTTCCCTTTCTCCTTTATAAACCCCAAAGGCCTAAACCCTTAAATCCTAAGCCCTTACCTAAGCCCCTAAGCCCTAAAGGTCTAAACCCTAAACCCTTAGATCCTAAGCCCTTACCACCTAAACCTCTACACCCTAAACCTGTTTGTCAGTTGGAGACTTCGTGCGCGGAGTTTTGCGTTTAAAGTTTAGGGTTTAGGGTTACGCACAAGTTTTGCAAAACATGCAATAGCATCCCCTTAGAGAGCACAAGAGCCCGAAGCCTTGAACCTTAGCCGCCATGCTCTTTCCCTTTCCCATGAACTTGCAACCACCAGCACAAACTCCAACATCATGAACTCCTTAAGCCCTTCCTTCCGGTTTAGGGTTTGGGGTTCGAATGCATCGACCGACCGTGCAGGCCCCAAACGCGTACACGCTTGGCCTACCCAGGAAACCCAGCACAAGCGGCCTAAGTTTTGATCCCCGAGCAGAATCTTCAAATCTTGTCCCCAGACGCAACCCTATAAGCCCTAAGCCCCATAAACCCTAAACCCCATAAGCCCCAAAACCTAAACCTTAAACCCTAAACCCTATAGACTCTAAACCCTTTAAGCCCCAAAAGATTCTTTCCCCAGCTTATCAGTCACAGATGTTCCAAGATCTACAAAACCAACCCCCAAGTCGCTAGGGTTTAGGGTTTAGGGTTTAGGGTTTAGGGGCTAGGGGCTAGGGTGACTCAACATCCAAGAGGCTCCATATATACAAAAAATGGTTTGGGGTTTAGGGTTCAGATATACTACTCTTATGGAACTAGGTCCCCAAAACCATAGCAGGGATGGTCTTTTCGGACCTAATTACATAATGGAAGAGAAAAGGACCCTCAAACCCCTAAACCCCTAAACCCTAAACCCTAAAACCCTAAAACTCTCAACCCTAAACCCAACCTGGGCCCGAGTTAGAACCCGAAAGCACTCAAAGCTAAGACTCCGAGATCTCAGCTGATTTCGCCCCGCGGAGCGCGGCCTCTGCGGCCGGGGCTGAGCCTGCGGCGCGCAGGCTTCGGGGTTAGGGTTTCGGGATTTAGGGGTCGGGGGGTTTTGGGGTTTGGGGTTTGGGGATTTAGGGTTTAGGGTTTCGGTTATAGAATTTAGGGTTTAGGGTTTAGGTTATAGGGTTTAGGGGTATAGGGGTATAGGGTTTTAGGGTTTCGGGCCGAGGGTTTCGGGTTCAGGCAGGTTGAGGGTTAGGGTTTAGGGTTGAGGGTTCAGGAGTTAGGGTTTAGGAAGTTTAGGGTTTGTACTGCGCCGGTAATAGGGATTAGGGGGCTGCCTTGTAGGACCCTAGATAAGACTTTCCTGAAACATCAAGGGAACTACAACAGAGACCATAGCTAAGAATAGCTGGTGTTCAGACACTGTATCTTGAGGACATGAGGCTGATGATCTAACGTTTTGGAACTTCCTAGACTAACGAACATGTACATACGTATGTATGAGCCCCCACATACACATGTATAGACAGAGCTAGCAGCAGGGAGGTGCATGGTACAAAGCGGTCTGGCACAGCGCTCGCTCCCTGGGAGCTGGACGTGAAGGTGGCCATCAAATCACCCCTAGGACCATCGAGCCGAACCTGCAACACGAGGAGCCTACCCGGCTCAGGGTCATGACCTACAACGCGGGAGGAGGTGATCATCCTTCAAGAAGTTCACTGGGGACTGGGCAAAGGCCAGACAAGGTGGGTCACTGAAGGCTGGATGTTCCTCGTCTCTGCTGACCCGACCTGCAGATACAGCGGTGTAGCGGTTATTCTGCACCCCAAACTGCAACAGGGCGCAGACATCGAACCCTAAACCCTAAAAGCCCTAACTAAACCCTAAACCCTAAATCCTAAACCCTAAACCCTAAATACATGCTTCAACCCTTTGGAGTTCCCTGCAAGTACCCGCAACCAGACCGGGAAGCCCGAAGGCTCAACCCGAAACCAGAGGGCTTAGGCTTTAAGGCTTTAAGGTCTAGGGTTTGGGGTTTAGGGTTGACGGTGTAGGGTTTAGGCTTTAAGGTTTAGGGTTTAGGGTGTAGGGCTTAAGGTCTAGGGTTCAGGGTTCAAGGTTTAGGGTTTAGGGTTTAGGGGCTGGGTGGGTAACCTTTAACTCTTCGGGGCTTTGATAATCTTACTATAACTCAAAAGGTTAACTTTTTTGGGGCTAGGGTACTTAGCCCCTACGGTTATGGTTTAGGTATGTATCCCCCATATAGATACTTGGGACCCTTTGTATAATAGAACCTTCCTAGAATTATGGAGTGCTTCTTAAAACATACTTCGATTTGCAAGAACATTCCTTGGTTAGGGAAGTTGCCCCGCGGGTCCGTGTTCCCATATAGTATATACTTTCCCAAAGGGTCCAATGTACCTACATAGTAGAATATAGGGTTTCTATATCAGGAATTACTATTATGATTTTGGGAAGTATCCCCCATAACAGCACATAGGACCTAAAGCCTAAAGCCTAAACCCTAAACCCTAAACCCCATAACAGCACATAGGACCCTTCGGGTTTGGCCTGGAAGTACGTTTCCAGGATCTACTTTAAGGTCATAGTATCTACTGTTTGGGTATTGGGAACCCTGAGGCTTCATGTACCCATATAGGGTTTAGGGTTTAGGGTTTAGGGTTTAGGGTTTAGGGTTGTAGATACTTAAGCCTTAAAGTACCAAGATAGAGACCCCTTTAAGGCCTAAGTATCTACTATAAAGGTACATGGAGCCTTTGGGGAAGTTCGGGGAGAATACGGGGCTCTATCAGAGCCGTTTTCTTCAGGCTTGCGATGTGGAGATGTGCTGGTCGCCCCGCAGATGCCCGTTCCGGACCTGTTCAATACCAGGGCTGCTCCAGCGAACTTTCGCCACCAGGGTTACTGTAGGCTTTAATTCGTATCTCGTTCACTAGAGCTCCGTAGTTTCAGAAACAATCGCAGCAGGCAAGATCGTGACTGAAAAGCTCTCAAGCGCCACCCTCTGAAGGTCTGAGCCCTACTAGTAATGCAGAACACCTATCTCTTGCAACTGCAGGGGGAGTTTCACGTATGAAAATGCCTCAGGGTCCATGTACCCCAAAAGTATATCCTTCGGCTGCCGCTGTGCTCCACACCCATTACAAGCCCTATAAACCTTAAAACTCCAGCCTAGACTCGAAATCCGAAATCCAACCCCAAGCCTACACCCTCAGTCCCAAGCCTAGCCTTCAAATCCAAACAAAGCCCACATCCCAAAATCCCTAAACCCTTCCGGGAGGACCTAACCAAAACACTGAACCCCAAAACCCTAAACCCTAAACCCTAAACCCTAAACCCTAAACCCTAAACCCTAAACCCTAAACCCTAAACCCTAACCTAAACACTAAACCCCAGACCCTGGACCCCTAAACCCTACAGCCCGATAAGGTCTAAACCTTAAGCCCGAAACCCCTAAACCCTAAACGCTTCAGCCCAAGCCCTGAAACCCTAAGGTCTACAACCGTATACAGACCTAAACCGCCATTGCACTTAACAAAAAAAAACCTAAAACCTTAGAGCCCTGGGGCCCTAAAACCTAAACCCTAAACCCGAAAATCCTACAGACCCTAAACCCTAAACCCTAAACCCTAAAACCTTAGAGCCCCGGAAGCCCGAGGAGCTGGCCGCGACTTCCGGAAGCTTTGCCACGCTCTGCGCGGGCTCGGTGACGACCTGGGGCCGCGATCCGAAGCCAGGCGCCCCTCAAGGCTTTAGGGTTTTAGGGTTTAGGGGTTTAGGGGTTTTTGGGGTTTCGGGTTTTAGGGTTTGGGGCTTAGGGTTTAGGGGTTTAGGGTATAGGGTTTCGGGTTTAGGGTTTGGGGTTTGGGGTCTAGGGTTTAGGGTTTTGAATTAGGGTTTAGGGTTTTGGAGTTTCTTGATTGTTCTAAACCCTAAACCCTTAACAGCGGATTCAAAGGCATTTGCTGGAGGTCGCTTTTGTTGTTTAGTGCGGGACGGTGACAGGTTTGGGGTTGCAAGGGCTTTTGCAGGACGTAGGCTTTGGGTTTGTGTCTTAATGTAGGGGCCAAGATGATTACCAAGACTATTTTGGTTGTTCCTGACTATAATTATGTAGCACAATGGGCCCCAATTAACACCCTATTCTAGCTATTCCTGATTCTAATTACAGTATATTATGGGGCCCAATTAGCACCCCATTCTAGTTATTAAGGCCCCTGTAGTACGGGCTTTTGAGGTCCGTGGGAGGTTCAGAGGGTTTCAGGAACCCCTCCGAGTTTTGGGGGCTTTGAGGCTGAAGGCCCTAAACCCTAAATCCTAAACTTTAGGGTTTAGGGTCCCTAAACCCTAAATCCTAACCTTAAACTCGGATGAACCTCCCTACGTGCCCAAGCGGACGGGGAAAGGAAGGAGGCGGAGGTTGTGGCCGCTGAGAAGCGGCGGCGCCCGCCGCGCAACCGCCAAAACCGCATGTTTCAATGCAGACGGTGCATGTCGTGGATTGCTCCGACACAGGCCGGCTACAAGTCGCACCGCAGATCGGCATTGTGCCTGGCCCACCGGGCATGGCAAGAAGGCACCCGTCCATGGAAGCGCTGCGTCGAGGAAGGCTCCAGGCAGCACCAGGTGTGGTGCCGTGGTGAGTTTAGCGCCGGAGGCATCTTCAGAGCCGAGGGCCTTACTGCTTAATAGGGCTTTAGAGTCCCAGAACTCGATCCTACTGTGTGATTTTAAGTGCTGTGGTCATCTGCCAATTCTGAACCCTAAACCCTAAACCCTCAAATTCTAGACCCGAAACCCTAAACCCCTAAACCCGAAAATCCTATAGACCCTAAGCCCTAAGCCCTAAACCCTAAACCCTAAACCCTAAACCCTAAACCCTAAACCCTAAACCCTAACCCTAAATTCGGCTCCAGGTTAGGAAGATGTAGGTCTTGGGAGTTTGGCGTGAAAAGCTTGGGGTCTCCGTCTGAACCGCAAAATTTCGGTTTAGGGTTTAGGGTTTAGGGTTTAGGGTCCTAAGCACCCATAGATGGTACCATATATGGGGTCCTTTAAAGGGGTCTAAGGTTTAGGGTTTTTGGTTTAGGGTTCCTTTAAGGGGTGCTATAAGGGCTTGGCGATATTTGGGGTATATAAGTATAAGGCTCCACGTACCCATAGAATTAGTATATACTTAGGCCTTAAAGGGGTACCAAAAGAGATATTTTAAGGCCTGAGCATATACTACGTGGGGGCATGGAGCCTCAGAAAATCCAACGCCCAGCAGGAGACGACGTCGTTGAGAGCGGCGAAGAGCTGCAGCAGCGGACTTGGCAATATCAGGCATACGGGGAGTTTTCTAAATTAGGGTCCCTTTTCTGGTCTCAAACATAGTACGGCACTCTTACAAAGGACCCTAAAAGCGACCCAACTTAGCGAACTATTCCTGGGTTGTCGTCTATGCTGGCATTCCTTTTGCTGTTCCGAACCCAAAACTCGAAACCCTAAATCGGAATGGAGTGAGACGGTTTCCCGCTGGAACATGCGGTTTGAAGGCTGGCGGGTCTCAACGACCAAGGAAGACTCAATTTTAGAATTTAGGGTTTAGGGTTACAGGTGTCAACTTGTTTACAGTTTCCTGTACACTCGCAGCGATGGAAGGGCGCAGAGGCTAGCTTCCACAGCCCTCTCCCTCAATAAAACAGTGTGTTACTATATAACAAAACAGAAATACAATAAAACAAAATAGAGATACTATATAACAAAATAGAGATACTACATAACAAAATAGAGAAAACAAAATAATATGTTACAATACAACCTCTCCAACCCCACAGTTCTCAGATCTTGCATGCTCGGGCCCCGTTCCAACATTTAGGTCTGCAGCGTGGTGTTTTACCACATTTACCACTAGGTTTCGCAGAACTGAGTACATTGGTCATCCCAGATAACCCAAAGCCCTTTGCTTGTAGCCTCAAACCCTAAACTAAACTCAACCTAACTAGAAGCTCGAATAAATATCGATATTCCTTTGAGTTCCTAAACCCTAAACCCTCACTATAAGCATACTAAACTATACCCAAGGGCCCGTTTTATTTTTTTCATTCCGAGGTCAGGCGTCGTGGAGATCACGGCCCACGTCTCTGCTTTCGCTGCCCTGAAGGCCCGCAGGGCTTGAGGGTTTAGGGGTTTAG
>CAJNDV010004803.1:54464-65193 GCA_905221635.1 Symbiodinium sp. CCMP2456 | reverse complement strand
GTTTCGGGTTTCGGATTTAGGGTTTGGGTTAGGGTTTAGGGTTTAGGGTTTGGGGCGGGTTTAGGGTTTAGGGCCGGGAAGTCTGCAGCCAAGGCCCGCAAAGCCCAGCCCAGCCCGCAAGACCCCGTCGACTTGAAGCCTTCGAGCTTTAGCTATCTACTAGGGACCCTACCTTATTGGGCTTCATTATAAGGGGATTTATATGGGATATCCGGATCCTAATGTTTGCTTATGTGCTTTTTTGGGGCCCTAATCTACACTATACATACTAGGCCGGCCTTGGGATATTTCATAATGTCCCTTCTTGGGCCGAAGAGGATCGTGTCTACGAATATTTTTGAACGGCTTTAATAAGAGCAAGGATACATACAGCCTAACGAAATCATTTGCCTGAAGACCCGGGCCCCAGAGTTTCGAAAACCCACCTGCAGCCTCGAACCCAGCCTACAAGCCAGCAAAAATGTTAACCTGAAGTCCCAAACCCTAAGCCCTACCCGACGACCCTATAGAAGCCAATGGATCCATATTTAATCCTACATAAACCCAGAAATCAGTTCGTAAAGCTGCAACGACATCCTGAAAGTCATAGCAGACCACATACTCAAAGCAAATGCCCTTGATGTCAGGCAGCGAAAGAGCTGCAGTCAGAAGTGGAGTCACTTGCTCCGGCAGCCAACATGAAGTCTAGCTTGGTGCTTTGAAGGGCTGTGGATTTCTGTAAACGGGATTCTCAGCCCAGCGGCCCCTAAATCATACATGCTACATCATACGGGGATTCAGGACACAGCCGGAAATAGTGGACAGGAATTCACATGGGACTGTATGGTAACCCGGCGCCTTTAGGCTTAGTCTTGACATGTCCTTGTTGGGTTTTGGATGGCTATCCAAAAACGATAGCAAGAACATAAAACGATAACAAAACAATTTCATTGAACAACGATAAGAAGCAAAAATAACGATAACGACGTTCAGGGATAAGGATCTTTATAATACAACCCCACATGGACCATTATAGCAGCCCCAGACAAAAGACAGCCGCAGACCCCTTCAAAGACCAATCCACTGATTCTGCGATCCCGCCCTTCTACCACAGCGAGAGTAAATCTGGGCTTCGGTGTCACAACCTTTTTGAAGTGACTATTTGGAGTCACAGTTTCGGGTGCCGGGAAGGACGCAAGACCTCGACGTCCCAAGCTATGTAACAAGCCCGGTCCCAAAAAACAACCGCCATCGAGCTTTCGGATTCGAAAGGCAGTCTAGGACTGGGACTTCAACTTGCAAGTTTATTTCTTCTTGGGCTTTGGGAATAAAGCTACGTTTAGGTTGAAGGTTTCCTACTGGATTTTGTATTTGGCGTTGCTTTGGGCTTTGGTTCTAGAGGAGCCTTAAGCCCAGAGTGCTGAGCTCCAGTTCCCGGCGGTTCCCGCTTTGGGCCGCCGAAGTAGCACGTCACTCTTACGTAAAGACACTGAACCGGGCCCGAATTTCGAGATCCCCTCCTGCCCCAGATCCCTAAACCCTAAACCCTAAACCCTAAACCCTAGACACCTCGACCCGCAGACACGAGGTTTATTTTCGCTTCATCGCGCGCCTTCGCTGCGCTGAAGCGCGGTGGTGCCGTGGTTACCTGGGGAGAAGGCCTCCGTCTGACTAGCCCAAAGGCTCCTCTGTACCTACATAGTAGAATGTAGGCTTCCTACGTCAGAAATTACAAGTATGATTTAGGGAAGCATCCCACATAACAGTACATAGGATCCTTTATGAACAAGTTTAGTGTTCACAGGCTTCTACAAGGGCTCCATACGGCATTCATATACGGGTACTTTGGGGGTTCTGTATGGATTCTACAGTGGTCTAGGGCTTTGTGTTCATAGGCTTTACGAAAATTTCTTGAATGCATGCCCAGCTTGATGAAACTGTTTGCCGTCGTTGGTTTATGGTCAGCCTCCTGCTGTTGAAGCTCATAAAACAGCATGATGCTTGTCAGAGACGGACCCTCGCTCTCTCTCTCTCTCTCTCTCTGTATCTGTCGCTGTTTATACCATAGGAACATGTGTATGTATGTGTAGTATTCATATATATATATATATATATATATTCCCTCATGGAACCTAAAGACTCCCTTACAAGTCTTACAAGGGCTTATGAAACCGGATAGTTCTAGAAAGCCCTACAGAACCCTGACTGTTGGAGGCTTGTCTGGAGGAAACTGCGGCAGCGTGGCCGACCAATTGTGCTGTGGCTGCTTTAGGTAGTTCCGTACATGGTGGTAGGATCCTTTACGTAGGGATAGTTCCTATAAATTCCGTAGATTATCGTGGGATCCCGTACATGCTTTAAGGTGTCTTTCCTCACTTAAGGGCTATTGGAAGGTCCGGGCGCAGTAGCCTCAAACTGTAAGGATGCCGAAGCTGTACTCCTCACGGTCCATAAGACGTAATAATTTGGGGGTTGTTGTGCGGCTTCTTCGAGGGATTTGTAGGGTTTTACAGGGGTTTTAGGGGTCCAAAGGGCTTAATAAATGAATAGATACTTGGGTCACGGATAGTAGGTTTGTAGGTTAGTGTTCGGGAGAGTATCTGATTGCCGGGTGCCTTAGGGTAAAGCTTGTAAGCCTTGACGAAGCTCTGGGAGACCTACGCGGACTTGCACAGCAAAATGCTATAACCCTACATGCAGTATTCCGACACTTCGACTTGCAACCCTTAACCCTGCAAGCCATAACCCGATATTCAAACCCTTAGGCCCCAATATTTGTACGTAATAACCCACTGAGGACCCAATCAAACCATAGAGACTTCTGATGCCCTAAGCCCTAAACCCTAAACCCTAAGCCCTAAACCAAGCCCTTTATAAACTCTGGGGCACCGAGGCGGGAGGGTGTGCAGCACATCTACTCGACACAAGGCCCGAGGGGGGAGTTGGGGTCCGTGCGGCCTTAAGAATTATTAGGGTTTAGGGTTTAGGGTTTAGGGTTTAGGGTGTGGGGGGTCCTTTTTCTATTTATCATCCTAAACCCTATACGCCCTAAATATTATGGGCCCTATATTGAGGCGCGGGTTTTTGTGCGAAAGTGGGGCTCGGGGTCGAAAAGTCTTAGGGAGGGTACAGGGGGTGTAGGGGTTGAGGGAGGGGTTTCAGGCTTTGCCCAGTAAGACAGGGTCCACAGTGCTCCGAGGTTAGAAGTATGGGCCCCGAATATGGGCCCTTAGGGGGGTTCTAGGGTCTTTTAAGGGTACATATAGGGTATTAGATATATAAGGGTCCCAGGGTTAAGGGCCCATACTAGGGGCCCATGGCTTCAACCTTAGATTTACGGGCTCTGTAGGTGCATCCTATAGTTTGTTCTACAAGGTCTGGAAGTGGGGTTTCCGGCTTCGGGGTTTTGGAGTTCAAGGGGGTGCGGGTGTTTGTCGGGCTTTAGGGTTGTAGGGTGTAGATGCGAGTGGTTGTGGCTCGCGCCAAGGTTTCTTAAGGTTCAGAGTTGCAGAGGGTTCTGGGTAAACTCAGATGATTTCAGGTCCTAAACCCCAAACCCTGAGTTGCGGAGGGTTCTGGGTAAAGTCAGGTCAGGCAGAATTCTGGGCTGAGAGTGTAGGGCCTCGCTTTCGGACAAAATTGGCCGGCCGTGGGGTTTTGCAACGTTGCCTACAGTCTCCATTGTAGTTCCTTTTTTGGGCTACCCATTAAAGGTCCGAAATACGAAATTTTGTGAAACCAAAACAAGTAACTACAATGGAGACTGTTGGTTGTTTTTGAAGAGAGACATGGTCTCGGGCGCCTCACATACTGAGGAGCCTTCGTCGCGATCAAAGAGGCCTGCCGGAACGGCTTAGCAGGGTTAAACATTACAGATTTGGCGTCAGGGCTCATTCTGCAGCAGCCAAGTTTTAAGTAAGTCTTGTGCCACGATCGTCGGCAGGGTTTCCTGTAAAACCCGAACTTTCCCAAAGAGTTTATTCAGATAGTACAAGCTAGGGTTTCTACCTATAGTCTCCATTGTAGTTCCTTTTTTGGGTTTAGCCAATTATGTATTAAGAATTTTATAAGGTATCCCCAAAAAGGAACTACAATGGAGACTACAGGTACGATAGGAATGATACTGATGCTTTCTGTAAGTCCGTGAGTACGCCGCATAGAGGTTCTTCGGACGCATCGGGCTGTGTTTGCTTCGCAACTTGCGCAGCAAACGGTGCAGCCACAGCTGCCAAGGGCAGCGCTCGCGCTCTTCCTAGGGTTTAGGGTTTAGGGTTTAGGGGTTTAGGGGTTTGGGGGCTTTGGGTTTAGGGTTTAGGGGTTTAGGGTTTAGGGGTTTAGGGCTTAGGGTTTAGGGGTTAAGGCTGTGACGAAACGGAAGAACAAAATCGCAAAGCCGAAGAAGCTCTTGCATCGCTTTTCTCATCCACCCCCTGGAACGTCGAGGTTTCGAGTGCCGCACTGCAGGCTTGCCCAAAAGGGTCCATGTAGTTATATATATATATATACACACACATAAACTTCGGTCCTAAAGTACATATATATATATATATACATGTATATATATATATATATATAGGTACCTGAAGGCCTATAAGTATATATTATTTTGGTACAAGGACCCTTTAAAGTAAGCTGATCGCGCAGCTGTAGCGGCTCGTGCCGGCTGCCCTGTTGTCGGTGCTCGGAAGCATTCTGCCTACTGAGCAACGCGGTGCTGCAGCAGCAGTAGAAGTAGATATGCTGCCTGAAATCTGATGCCGCGTAGACATGTAAATCTGTTTCCATGCTTTAAGTTTGGCGCTTCCTGTTGTTTCCGGGTGTCTGCATCTCGAAGCCGGACATCCTACCAGATTCCACCTTAACCAACCTGGTGGGGCTCCTATACATCGTAAAAAGTAGGCTGAACGTAGAACAGGGCAAGCCCAAAATCGCCTGACATGCGCGACTAAACAGCGCCAAGTTCAAAGTGTCATAAGTAGTACCTACTTTGATCTACTTTGGGCTATTTGGAGCCCCATTGAATGTTGCTTTAGGCTAGAAGTAGCATGGTATCCGATTTTCGACTTCTCCCTGCGGTCAACAGGATTCCAAGGGCTTTTGGTAGCTTTAGTAGTTGCGCTTAGGAGCTTAGCTATGGTCTCCATTGTAGTTCCTATTTTTGGGCTTAACCTTATTTTTATATTTAGGATCCTACAAGGGAACCCCAAAAAGGAACTACCCTAAACCCTAAAACCCTAAACCCTGCCTGTAACTCTCTTTACCTACGGTTTAGCAGCCATTACACCCTAATTCGTACGTAGAACCCATAAAACTGTAGGTAACTAGAGTCCCAGTACTTACCCTAAACTTAAAGCCCTACTCCCTACCTATACGGTCATACCCTTTTATGTAACAGTTCCTAACCAAAAAAACTAGGTACCTTAAAAAAGGGATAGGGTATGATGACCCTTTAAGTCTTGTATTGGTATCGAGTCTTATTCCTTGCCTCCCTTTGCTTTCTGCAACTCCTAGAACCAGGTTACGAGGCCAGGATCCTGTCGTGAGACTGGCGTCTGTCAGATTCTTAGATTTGGGTTTAGGGTTGAGGGTTTTAGCGGTTTTAGGGTTTAGGGTTTAGGGTTTAGGGGTTAGGGTGTGTAGGTTCTAGTTGAATAGGTGGGTATCCTTTAGCTTTCGGGGTATCTACAACCAGGCCATTATGAACACATTGATCCCTGCTTGTTCAGGACTTCGTTTCTGGCCCGGCTGTTGCCCGCAAACCCTGAACCCTAAGCCCCAATTTTTTGTCTTTATAGGGTTAGGGCCCTAGACCGTAACTAAGCCTTGAAATACTTCAATCCATGTTTTGGAGCTGCTCCAATCCGAGCCAGGATGGCGACATCGTTGCATGGGGCTCCAGCGTTGATGGTGGCGATGCGTCACGGGTGCCTTGTTCGGCAGGTCTATTCAAAGATTAAGGGTTTGGGCTGTGGCTTAGGGGTCGACCCAGTAGTACCCTTTTGCCCTTTGTCTTGTTGGGTTCCCTTATTAAAACCAAAACCAAATAGTGCGAAAAAGGGTACCCTTATTTTTAAGGAGGTACTGGGGAACCCAGAAGGGGAAGCCGACTTTGTTCAGGAGATTCAGTGTCGGTTCCCTTGCGCCAGGAGTCCCCTTGTCCAAGGTTGAAGTTCACCAGATCTAGTCTACATCCCAAGCCTATTACCGGTGCGTGCCGTGGTGTTGCCTAAACCTTGGTTTGTAGTTCCTCTATCGAAGGACCTAACTTCCGGGCAATTAAGACAGTGACTCACCAAGAAGCCGCAATTGTGGGCCTCGCGTGCTTCACTCTACCCTAAATCCTACACCCCAAACCCCCGAAACCGCCTGAATCCTAAACCCCCGTAAACCCCCTAAGCCTGGGCTTTCTCTTAGACCATGCCAAGACCTAAGGGGTTTAGGGTTTAGGGCTTAGGGCTTGGGGTTCTTAAGGGCTCAAGGGGCAAGTAGGATTAGGTTTGGGGTTACAAGTTACCGAAGTAGGTTTATCTGAATTATAACTTGCTACGTCCCATGAGCCTATAAGTAAACCCTTAATCCCCACAAAACTTAGGATAAGGATTGCCCATATACTTGGAGGATCATGGGACTTAGCAAGTAAGGTTATAAGTACCTTGAATCAATTGAGGTGATAAGTAATTGTAAGTATAGTTACCTTATCTATAACCCTATAGTTACTAAGTCCCATGATCCTTCAAGTACGGGTCCCCTTTCCGTGAAGCGCCATAAGCTTTAGTTGGGGCCCCCGGAGGTGTCAAGTGAGCTTCGGCGCCAAAGCATCAGGCGGAGCCTGCTTTGGAGTCCGCGAGTTGGAGGTTGCGGAAGCAACGTGGGAATCATGCACTCGGACCTAGGAAGTTTTGAATTTTAGGTTTCAGGGTGTAGGGTCAGATAGATTGGGTGTTGGGGCTGCGCCCTAAACCCAAAACCCTAAAACCCTAAACCCCAAGGCCTTTGCTCAGATGGCGGTAGGGATCCTTAACAGGCGACCGTTCTTTACGGCCAACAAAACCCTCGACATACCCTGCAGGCAAATCTCATACAACCCTGCAAGAAGAGACTCCAAATTAGGGGGCATCTAAGCCTGTAACCCTTGGACCCTAAACCCCAAAACCTTAAACCCCTAAGCCCTGCACTCTAATTCCTAAACCCTAAACCCCTCAACCCCTGAATCCTAAATCCCTAAAACCTAAACCCTAATCCCTAAACCCCAAACTCCAAATCCCTAAACTAAACCCCAACCCCCCCTAAACGCGAAACCCTAAATGCGTAAACCCTGAACCCTTAATCCCTGAACCCTAATCCCTAAGCCGCAAAACCCCTAAGCCCCTAAATCCATGAACCCTACACCCAAAGCCCTAAACCCTAAATCCCTAAACCCTAAACCCTAAATCCCTGAAGCCTAAACCCTAAAATGGCCCTAAAAGCGGATTTGGGCTCTCCATGAAACAGGGACATCTACACGACTGCCTCGGCTTTTGCGGCTTTCATGAAGGATGGTGTCCTGGCCATGTCTTGGGGGGGAGGCTTAGGGTGTAGGGTGTAGCGATATGGGGTTTAGGGGTTTAGGCTTTAGGGTGTAGGGATTTAGGGCTTAGGGTGTAGGGATTTAGGGTTTAGGGTTTAGGGTTCAGGGATTCTTCCCAGGTGTGCGTCTTTCACAGTAACTATAGTTCTATGGTTACGATCCTGCAGTGCTGAAGGGGAGGGGGGTTCTGATTAGTTGCTCTGCGCAGACTTCTGTGCAGCATCTATTCCTGCCGGCTCAGACACTCAATAAACCTAGAACGATTGCCCCGAAGCGTGCATACCAGTCCCAGTACCCTGTGGTTGGGTGTGTGGGTTTAGGGAAACAGTAATCAAATCTAGTTTTCAGCATTTTTTCTTTTGGGTAAGGGTATATAACTACTCGGCGCTTGGACCTTCATGGTGCACGACCAAGACATGCCCTAGAGCCCCTAAACCCTAAACCCTAAACCCTAAACCTTAAACCCTAAACCCCTAAACCCCTAAACCCCTAAACCCCGAATCCTTTGCCGGCCTCGATGCTGCACAGTACTGGGCAGTAGCCGATTTGGGGTTTCATCCAGTCATTAGTTCTGGTATTTTTGGCTGCAAGCCTATAGTTTACAACCCTAAGCCCTGAACCCTAAACCCTAAACCCTGAGCCCTAAACCCTATAACCGGCAAACCCCTAACCCCGAAACCCCTAAACCCCTAAACCCTAAACCCTAAACCCTCAACCCTAAACCCTAAACCCTCTACCCTGAACCTTAACGAACCATGAAGCAACTGTGGTGACGACCTAAACCCTAAACCCTAAACCCTAAACCCTATAAACCTTAACGAACCATGAAGCAACTGTGGTGACGACCTGCAACCTCATGTTGGAAGCCTCAGCCCGCAACACGGAAGCTCCACTGTTGCTGATCAGCAAACTTTACATGATGAACCGGTTTAGGGTTTAGGGGCTTAGGGTTGAGGGTTTAGGGTTAAGTTTAGGGTTTAGGGTTTAGGGATTCGGGGGTTTAGGTTTGAGTCTCTAGACCCCCAAACCCTACACCCAAGTAGGGCCCTAAAGCCTAAGCCCCGCGCACTGCGCAAGTAGGGCCTTGCCGTAGCTTAGGAAGCCTGGTCACCTGGGGCAACGCTCGAAACGGAGGAAGTAGCGCCCTGGCATGTTTTCGAGGTTTAGGGGTTTATTAGTGCTTGGTTAGTTTTTGGTTTTTTGGGGTGTTTGTGCTGTCGACTTGAAGCGCGACTGCGTCCATCAAAATCTGGGCCGAGGACAGAAAAGTCCTCGAATAGGTTTTCTGATGTCTTCTGGACCCTAGAGAACCTATGGGTTTAGGGTTTAGGGTAAGGTGGGGGCTACAGCCTAATTAGTGAAGTTATCGGTCCGGTACCAGAGAAAGGGTGCAGCACCACCTGTCCGTTGAATCTGGCAGTTGGCAGTGTAATTGTAGGGGTCTAAATAAAAACCACTACTATTTTGGGGTTCCTTCTTATCAATATAGTAAAATTCAACCCAAAACGCCATTCTATCTACTAAGGCCCCTACATTAGCACCAAAAAGCTCACAAGACGACACCTTTAGGGTTTAGGGTTCAGGGTCAGGTCCTTCAGGGCCAAAACGATAAGCTCCGTTGAAAGCGAGGCATCGGCGTAGCTCCGGAGGTGCTGAAGCGAGGCTTACAGTGTGCTGGCTTCTGGGAATGTAGGGCTACGCGCTGTTGTTTAGGGTTTAGGGTTTTAGGGGTTTAGGGGGTCAGGGTTTATAGGGTTTAGGGTTTAATTATAGGGTTTAGGGTTTAATTAGGGTTTCGGTTTAAGGGTTTAGTCAGGGTTTAGGGGTTGGGGTGTAGTTACACGGATCTCGAAAAGATGGTCCTTAGAATCCTATTCTTTAGGGCCCTAAACCCTAAGCCCTGAGCCATTGCATTTTCAAAAAAAAAGAACCCGGAACCCTAAGCCCTATTCTTTCGAGCCCATGTTGATGATAGGCCTAAACCGTAAACCCCAAACCCTAAACCCTAAACCCTAAACCGTGCTTACCTCTCTTAGACTCCCGTTTAGGCTCTGAAGACTTTTCACGGCTCTTCGGAGACTCACTTTTTTGCCCAAGATCCCTTATCAGGGAGTATTATAGTCATAGTCCCAATACGTATATGTACATATTATATATATATATATACATATACATATATATATATATATGTGTATATATATATACACACATGCACATGAGTCCATATATATATATATATGTGTGTGTGTATATATGTATATCCACAAAACACTGTTCTAATCACCATGAAGGGCGGTTTTGATTTTAGGATGTCGTTGAGGCCTCGAGGGATGTAGGCGTTTTAGGGTTCAGGGCTTGGGTTTAGGGTTTATAGGGTTTTAGGGCCTTTCAGGGTTTCGGGTTTGGGGTTTAGGGTTTTAGGCCCTTTCGGGGTTTAGGGTTCACGGTTTCAGGGTCTTTCAGGGCTTAAAACCCTAAACCCTAAACCCTATAAACCCTAAACCCTATAGGGCCTCGGGGAGTCTTCGGCGGGGGAGCTTCGTGCAGGCGGCCTCCGCAGCATCGCGGCTGGCGAGGCATCCTTTGCGGCCATCTGCGCGGACGGCCGGGGGAAGCGGGACGAGCACGGCTTAGGGTTTAGGGTTGAAAGGGTTAAGGGTTTTTCGGGTTTTTCGGGTTGAGGGTTTAGGGTTTAGGGTTTAGGGTTAAGGGTTAGGTTTGCAAGGTGATATCAAAAGGCGAAGCTAAGAAGTCGGGACATCGATAAAATGCAGCAGCTATTGGGATCAGGAGAAGTGCTACTGAAACCGTCAGGCTGTTTGTGCAGCTCTTGATACACCACATTCATGCCTCATTGCTGCATTGCACTCCATGCCCCAATTTAGCACCAAAATAGTCTTTGAAATGGCGCCATCTGTCAACCACTAGTAGGAGGTACAGTACTTTGGCGTTCTCAACCTTGGCCTCCCTGCCTAAACTATATACCCTAAACCCTAAACCCTAAATAGGGTTTAGTGTACAGCCGACATAAGGCCGTTGCCCGACAGGTTCCGTGGTTGCTTGGGGCGTTCCCGAGTGGGGTGGGCGCTGCACATCTGTTTGCGAGCAGCTGACTGAGGCCGGGGCATATACATATATATATATATATATATATATCTACATATGTATATTTATATATACACA
>CAJNDV010004803.1:6836-17557 GCA_905221635.1 Symbiodinium sp. CCMP2456 | reverse complement strand
GAACCCTTAATAGAACCCTTGTAGTAGCCCATGGCGCGGCCGCAGCTCCAGAGCCGATTCGTTTCCGAGCTCTGCCTCGGAGGGGTCCCCTCGAAGGCTCCAATGTGCCTTAAGGGTTCCTTTGAGGGTTCCCAGAAAGGGTTTATCTAGGGTTTAGGGTTTAAGGGTTCCCATATTTGGGGTTTAGGGTTTAGGGTGTAGGGTTTAGGGTTCCTTTAACAGTTCCTTTAAGGGTTCCCCATATTTGGGGTTTAGGGTCTAAGGGTTCCCATAAAGGGTTTATATAGGGTTTACTTAGCGTTTAGGGTTTAGAGTTTAGGGATTAGGGATTTAGGTTTCAGGGTTTATAGGGTATAGCGATTAGGGGTATAGCGGTAAAGGCGTACTATATAAGGGTTCTATGAGGGCTCTGGGGGTCTAGGGTTTAAGGCTCCATGTGCCCATGTAGTATATACTTAGGCCGGAAAGTACTTACATAGAATCCAGTATATACCACTAAACCCTAAACCCGAACCCTAAGCCGCTTTAAGGCCCAAGTATAGTCAAGGAATATACCTTGGGTTTAGGGTTTAGGATATAGGGTTCAGGAATATACCCTTTAATTAAGGAGTATAATTACCGTGAGTTTCTGTAGGTTCCGTAATGTGATTTACATAATATTCCTTAATCAAGGGATATTGGAGGGTTTGGATTTTTGCACACCCACGCCCTGGCCCTACTTCTTGTTCCTTGGTTCTTCACTCGAAACTTCCCTACAAAATGCCCCAACCCCTCAAACCCCGAAACCCTAGAACCCTTAAAGGAGCCATATGCGAACCCAACGCGCCCAACCCTCAACCCTAAACTACATTGGATGGTACAGAGAACCTCGGCACTGCCAGATTTAGCCACGGCTTTTCGCGCGTGCTAAGACAAATTTAAATTGCGCAGCCATAGACTGAACTTGGGGTTTAGGGTTTAGGGCTTAGGGAGCGCTGCAAAGCCGGAGCCGCGCAAGCGAAGCACACGCGTGAGTAGCTTACAGGTGCTTAAAGGAAAGATGGGAAAGATCCGGAACTTAAAGAATAATATCAGCTTGTTGACATTGGGCACGACTGCACAGCTGCTGAAGTGGCTTACAAAAGCACCTCATAATGAAGAAAGATGACCTTCAAAGCCAAGGAACCCTTCCGCTTGCCACTGCTGCCAGAAGATGGGGCCGATTCGCGGAGCAGTGTGATGTGTCTGCATTTGTTAAATCTCAGCCCTGGACCCTAAACCCTAAACCCTGAACCCTAAACCCTAAACTTCCTAATCCCTCTTGAGCAGTTGGGGGATTGGAGGGAGCCCGAAGCACCTACTTTAGGGGTTTAGGGTTTAGGGTTTGCTCTGCGGTTCCAATGGGCTCGAATCTGCAACTGTCTGTATGAAACAAGACACTGACCCATCGAGTCAAGTCATGAAGCTCGAATACAGAGGCCTCAAAAATTACGAAGCATTATTTGTGGGCGCTTTAGGGTTCCTTATTGGGGGCCTTAGGCTGAGGGTTCCTTATTACGGGCTTTAGTGTTCCTCATTACATGTACTGTATCATTGCTTTACTTAACGTGGCTTTCAACTTTCCGAGGTTGAGGTGGTTGAGGTGTGTTGCTTTGTGTCGCTGGGGTTTCGGCTTCTTGGTGCCTAAAGCATATGCTCTTGAGATACTGCTGATGATATAAATCCTGCATTACTTTGAGGACCCTAAACTATGGGAATTACGGTATATTCCTTATTATGGGAAATGCAGGATTTATGTCATCAACCGTATCCCTACGACGCGGACAGCTACAAATGATGCTCAGCCGCTGTGCTTCGTCAGCTTTGCACTTTTGTTGCCCTACTTGCTTGCGATTCTTAAAGCTCGGCCTAAAGCATGACAACGAGCCGTTTGGGTGCTTGGGCCCTGCGGGACTTTGAAGCCCCACGCCTCGCCCTTCAGTCCGTAAAGCGTAAATTTTGCATGCTTAGTTTCACAGCGGCACCTGAAACTTGCGGATCTCAAATTTCTAACATGCGAAATTGCTCCAACGGGCTAAACCCCTAATCCCTAGCCCCTAAACCCTAAACCCTAAACCCTAAACCCTAAACCCTGAGCCCTTAAAGCCCATCTTTGGCCCTGAAATGCTTCCTGGATGAAGCACGGCAAACAACACAGAAAGATCCAATTGCGCTGCGAGTCTGCGAGGCACTGCCACTCCTGTTCTGCTTGGGTTTGCCCAGAGAAGTCCTGTCGGGAGAAGGCGACACCTGGCGGCCCGTGAGGTTCTTCGGAATTTTTCCTTTTGATGATAATGCAATGTTTAGGGTTTAGGGTTTAGGGTTTAGGGTTTAGGGTTTAGGGTTTAGGGTTTAGGGTTGCTTCCCGGGACATTCTTATTGGGTCCTTAAAGGGTCCAGGGCCCTAACTATAAGGTCCCTGGAAGCATTGGGCGAAACTGCATAAGGCTCAAGAGTTTAGTATGCACTCAAACTCTCTGCCAGGTTTTTCAGGTCCTGAGATTTTGCCGGGGAGCCTGTTACGTTACTAAAACCTAAACCCCAAAAGCCGAAAAAAACCTAAACCCTAAAACCAAACCCTAAACCCAAACCCTAAACGCTAAACGAAGCCTAAGGCCTGAACCTCAAATGTCAGCGGCGGCACCCGGTTTCTGTTCACTGCGTAGGCTTCACCGGTAGGAAGCCGGCTGTGGCAGCATCTGATAGACACGACTGACTCGTGCAATCCACGAGCCCTTATAAGAAAATGTTAAATGAGGTCGTGCCACCAGGAAACCAAAAGACTCAAACAACAACTGGACGAGGAATATTCAAGAATAGCCGTTTACGTATCTCAGGGTCCCTTGCTATTGACGCGTAGTAACGGGGTATATTGCTGAACTAAACTTATGACTGACGAATTCAAAGAAGGAAGCATGCCTTGCCTTCTGGTAGGAAGATTTCACGACAGTCCCTCTGGTGTTGGAATCCTAAGAAAGTCCTCGGTGACTACAGTGTTGAATCCGACACACACAAAGGAAAGTGCTTGATGACCTGCCTCTCTGGTTTTGCTGCCATTGCATGGGCATCCCGCTCGTTTGCAGATGTCCACAGAGCATCCTGGCAGGAGACTGGCGGTTCGGGTATTGACGAGTTCATGGCTTGAGGATTCAGTGCTTCAAAGGCTCACCCGTAGCCCACAAACTTCTCTTGTGGGGCTGCCTTGTATGATCATCATCTCTCGCTCTCTCTTTCTCTCTCTCTCTCTCTCACTCTCTTTGTGTCTCTCTCTCTCTCTGCCTCGCTTGCTTTCTATTTACATATATGAAGGTATACATGCATACATACATACATACATACATACATACATACGTACAGGCAGGCAGACAGACAGACAGGCAGGAAAGCAGACAGCCAGGCAGGCAGGCATGCAGACAGATGGACAGACGGACAGACAGACAGAGAAACAGACAGACATGCATGACATGTCTGTACATGTATGTGTCTATGTATGTATGTATGTATGTATGTTTGTTTGTTTGTTTGTACGTATGTATGTATGTATGTATGTATGTATGTATGTATGTATGTATGTATGTGTGTATCATTTTTCGTAAGTATGTGTATTCGTTCGTTTTTCGGTCGTTAAACATATGTATACATATAATGTATTCATGCATGCATGTATGCATGTGCGCATGTGCACCTTGAAGGCTCAATCCGTAACATTGAATCCTAGTTCACTCTGAAGCCCCAGATTTCGCAAATGCATGGCAATTAAATCAGAGGGTCCCTGTACCCTACTACTTTAATTATGGAACTAGGTCCAAAAAGACCATCTTTCTTTATGGTCTTGGTGACTTAATTCCATTATAGCAGTACACCCGCCCTCACAGACCGTTTTGATTCTGGCTAATGTAGGGGCATATAGTTACCAATACTATGTTGGTGGCTCCTTGTTATGATTATAGTATAGTGGGCCCCAAAACCCTATTCTAATTCTTAAGGCCCCTAAGTTATACAATGTCGACATGGGGTGAAGGCTGCTTTGGTCGGGAAATGTTCGAGACTGAGATGCTACGGGGCCTAGCAATCCGGGTAAAGGGTTTGAGGGTTCTTGGTTCAGGGTTTCGGGTTCAGGGTTTAGGGTTTATGGTTCGGGGTTTAGGGTTTAGGGTTGTGCGGTTCAGGGTTCAGGGGTTTGGGTTCAGGTTCTAGGGTTTGTAGGGTTCAGAATCTGTTTTGAGAGATTCTGGACACTGACTGACAACACGGCTTATGTTGTAGTGTGACGTCCCTTGCCACCCAGGCGAGAAGGAGGTGAGTCAATTGTGCCATGGCCGGCACAAGCCTATTGACAAATGGTAATATCTGAGATACAAGCCCCGCCCGAACCTTTGAATTCCTATGGGTCCAGACAAACCCTGAAGCAAGAAGGGGACCCTAAACCCTAAACAGCATAAACCCCAAACCCTAGTACTATGTCCAGGACCTCCTCTACACAAGTTGAGGCCGCTACGTTACACCTATAGGCTCCATCGTCGTTCTTTTTTGCACGCTACCCTTTAGTAGCCTAACTAAAAAACTGGTTAAACGAAAAAAGGAACTAATGTAGGGGCGACAGGAGCCTGGATGGTACATGTCGCGCTTCTGCCCGAAGGACTGTCAGAAGTGCGAACTAGCGCCAGCTGGCTCAGTTGATCATAATCGCAGGAGCCTACTCACCGACACCCGAAGCCATGAACCCCAACCTAGACCTTGAAGCCCAAAGCCGCAAATGCAAACAGCCGAAACTCTGAAGCTTCGCCCCCAAAACCCCAAAACCCTTTGGGGCCCGCACAGGAACCCGTGTATACGGGACCTGTATCCCCAGACTCCTAAACCCTACCCCTAAGGCTCCAAATCATATACGCTCCAAAAACGTAACCTAAGTTGCTGTTGCGCTTGTCTTGGGGCGTGGGGGTGGGGGTGTAACTTACACATGTTTCTGTCAAGGCACAGGCCAAACCACTACGTTTTTGGGGTGTACTGGTAGAGGATTCCACTGCCAATATATGTACTGAGTTATGCTTCTTAGATGTAGGCAGTGGCAAGTCTAGTCAAATAAGACGAACACACCATAGTTCTGTTATCTACCTGCATGCCAACAGCTGATGATGTTGTTTTGCCTCTCACTCTGGTTGAAGGTTTAGGGTAGTTTATATAACCCAAAAACTTTTGAAGCAGATTGACGTTTTAGGACCCCTAGACCCCTAAACCTAGAGGTGGCAGCGAAGCTTTGTGGATGAAAGTCCACGTGGGCACTGCATGCTTCCGACGTTTTTCAACAGAGAAAAGAAAGTGTCACCCGAGTGGGTGTTTGCGGCACAAGCTTATTCTGAGGATGTAGCAGCGGCTGCCGTTTCTTCTGTTGTAGGCCCGTTATTCCCCTCCGTCGGACTGCACCCGAAAACTCACAAACACCGTCCTGTATGCTCACGCCAAGCTTTACCACTTGTTCCTCTGCATTGCCTACTCGCTCCGACATCATAAAGACTTCAATGCCATCTTGTGCGGAATAGTCATGACCGGAGCGAATGGAACCCCAAACCCGAGGAGGTTGCGCATTCTTCGCGGATGTACACGGCCTTGAAGGGCGACCGTGTTCGTGATCGGAAGTGATTTCGCTGAGGGCTTGTGTCTTCGTGAGATGAACGCCAGTCGTCACCGGTTTTCTTGTGAAGTTTCGGCTTGAGCAAAAGAAACGAATATCTTTGAGCTTCCAACTCGCTTGCCTGTTCATTTTTTCTTTCGAGCTCAGGTCAGACGGCCAGGTCAATCAGATCACCCAGGTTCACCCACGTCAAAAAAGAGTCCAGGTCGGAAAAAAGATTTGCAGGTTAAAAAAAGATGGCCCCTTTTTGTTTGACCTCGTTCCAGTGTTTTTTGCCTTCTTCTTACCGTTATTTTACCCTTATTTTACCTTTTTTCAAAGAGGCTGTTTGGGCCGCCTCCATCGGAACGGTCCTCCTAACCTTAAACCCAAGCCCGAAGCCTGCAACCCGAAGGCTTAAGCAGCAGCCTAAACCCCCAAAGCACCCTAAACCCCTTAAGACATCTCAGGCTTTTAAAGACAGAGCTGCGGAGAAATTTGCCTGCGGAGCTGCGAAGCTCCCGAGAGCTGCCAAAGACTGCAGCTGGGACTTTTTAACGAGGTTTGGGTAGCCCCAAATACTAGCTGCTGCCGGGGAGTTGCAGTGTTTTCCCTAAACCCGAATACTAGCTACTGCAGGGGAGTTGGAGCGTCTCCAGGCAAATCCGAAATCCCTAGATCCTTGAATCCTTAGCCTTAACCTGTAGCCTGCAATCCTTAAACCCTTATAAGCCCTAAACTCTACACTCTCATCCTCCTTGATCCTAGAACTTGTCGGTGCCCAGGCAGACCTCAATCGCAAGCGCAGCTTGGCAAATCTGCAGATCTCAGCCAATCTCGACCTGCAGCACGGATGTCCAACCTTTGCAGCCTATGTCCTAAAGCCACTCATGGTCAGACCTGCTGTTTCTAAGCTATTATACTTGTAAGTGGCGGTCATTTGATTATGTCGGTTCCGGCTGAGGTAGACGCTGCCAAACTTGGTGGCAAGGCACGAATATCGAGCCTCTACCTTGTGCCTCGGCCGAGTGGCTCCTGCAAGACTGCTATTGTGGGACCCGCCAAGATACCCAAATGAAGAGCATTCGGATACAAATTGCAAGTAAGGTAGCCGAGAAGTAAGTTTTTGTACCCAAGTTGAGCTATTGTTCTTCTAGTTGTAATTTACTACCCCCCCCCCCCTCCCCCCGCCCCCCCTACACCCCTAAGCATTGGCTCCCATGCAGGAAACCCCTAGCACCCCCTACAACTAGCCTCACTTCGGCAGAGGCGCAGACCCACCCGCCCATCGTCGCTTCCTCGATGATGCCGGCATGCTGCGGAAGATGCAGCCGTTGGAGCACCTGGCCTTGCAAGGTTGAGTTTTGATAAAGTTATGGTTTAGGGTAAGTAGCGCATAATTCGCTAACATAGGCAGGGCTACATCATGGCATACTTGTATAACGGAGGCCAGAAAGGAGTTGGTTAACTACTCAGAAGTTACTCATACATGAGTTGCACAAGGCAGATGGCTTAAGCCGTATAAATAGGTGTAGAGTGTTAACTTGGATTGATAGTTTAAGGTGACAGATTTCGGTCTTTAGTTTCCTGATCGAGGCCTCTCAGTGAGTCTAGCAGCATAGGAGGGGAGAGTCTGCAAGTATGATGCGCCTAACAAACCCTGAGCCAACAGCCCTCCCGCCCCCAACCGTTGATGTGCAATCATACCACTGCCCCAAACCCTAAAACCTGAACCTAAACCTGACCCCTAAACCGCAAGCTTTTCACCCTACAACTCCTGAGGCCTCAATCGAGGCCGAAACACCTCATGAAATGAAGACGTAGAACCCCGAGAGGCTTCGAGCCCTATAGCCCAGAAGACCCAATTATCAGGCGCGACTCATTGGGATTGGGTTTAGGGTTTACGGTTTAATTAAGTGCTGAAGTTTAGGGTATCTGCTTGTAGGGCAGTACAGATCGATGATTAATGAGGGACATTGGAGGGTCTGGGTACCCTAAACCTAGCATCGTCGAAGGTACAATGCGCTTGCAGAGAGCCTCAAAACCCTGCGTCAAGAGATCCCGGCTGCTTAATTGAACAGCAATTCTCGGTTTGGGGGTATATGGCTTCGAATTTAGGGTTTTTGGTTTGGGGTTCAGGGTTTTGGGTTAGGGTTAATTAGGGTTTGGGGCTGGCGGGGGGGTTTGGGATTCAGGGATTATGTTCGGAAGGTGTCGCTCGGAAACGTGCGAAGATTTGAAGCCCTAATGTTCGTAGCCTGACCAGCTCCACTTGGTCCCCCATACCCCAAGTCTGAAGCATAACATGGCTTATCGGTGATGCCGGATCAGGAAGTTGCGGACATTGAAATACACGGGTTAGTTCAGGAAAGGACGTGCGCATGCAAGCTCCTTGGTAATTTCTGGCTTCTCGTGTACGAATGAAGCAACCACCACAAGTGTGCTCTTTGACATCTGTGACACCTGCCCACAAGGCTGTAAGCAAACCTCGCTCAAGTTCCGTATGCATGTGAGTTTCGGGTAGTACCCAGGCCCCTTAATTAAAAGACGATACCTTCCTGGATAGTAAGATCCCTATTTATGATTTACGGTATAACCCTTAGTTACAGGACCCTAAACCCTCAACCCCTAAACCCCTAAACCCTAAACCCCTACACTCCTAAACTCTAAACCCCTCAACCCTTAACCCCCAAACCCCCTCAACCCCTCAACCCTAAACCCCTACACCCTAAAGCCTAAACCCCCTCAACTCCTAAACCTTAAACCCCTCAACCCTACATCCCTAAGCTCCTAAACCCCTAAACTCCTAAACCCTAAACCCTAAACCCTAAACCCTAAACCCTAAACCCTAAACCCTAAACCCCTAAACTCCTAAACCCTAAACCCTGCTGGGTCTACTTCCAGCACCCAGGTGGAGACAGAGACGAAGCAGAAGGCCTCGTCGCCCTGTTGCATCACTTAGGGCCATAGGTGGGGTTTTGGGCCTTCAGGAGTTTAGGCTTTAGGGCTTCGGGGTTAAGGGGTGTAGGGTTTAGGCCGGGTTTAGGGGTTTAGGCTTTACTGGGGGTTTAGGGTTTAGGGGTTCAGGGCTCGGGGTTTAGGGTTTAGGGGGATAGCAGGCGCTTAGGGTTTAGGGGTTCCAGGGTTTAGGGGTTTAGGGCTAGGGGTGTAAGGGTTCAGGGGTTTAGGGTTTAGGGTTTGGAGCAGTCTTTACCATCTCTTAGGGCCGTCGGGCGCTTGAGGTTCAGAGTTTATGGTTCAAGGATCATGTCTTGGGTCTTAAGAGTTTCGAGGTTTAGAGTGTATGCTTCTAGGATCATATCTTTAGGGCCTCAGATGTTTAGAGGTTTGGTTTCTAGGATGAGATCTTAGGGCTCGAGAAGTCTTGAGTCAATGGTTCAAGGATCACACCCTAGGTCTTTTATGGGTAGTTGTGAAAATTATGGTCCCATTTGGGGTACCCTAAATACTAGGTGCCGTATTATAATAAGGACCCAAAAAGGGACCCTAATTTAGAGAACCACCCTTATGGCTTTCAGTTTATGGCATCTGGTTCTCGGACAGAGGCTCTTCAGCTAGCTTGCTCTGAGCGTGTTGAGTCTGGGCTTGCCTTTCATTCTTCGCGTTGACGAAGTATCCGGACGCCAGACCTCAGCAAACGGAACCCTACAGCCTAAACCCTGAGCTCTAGTCAATTCGCGCTTAGTGTTTTGTGTTTAGTTTAGAAGAACCCTAACCTCCAGACCCTCTAACAACAAATACTACTGCCCCTTGGTTGGAGCAGGCCTGTCTAGAATGGCTCTTCGAGCAAACGTTTGCGGAGCCGTCGCTGCTTCTGGGATTCTTAAACACCCTAAACCCCAAACCCTAAACCCGTTCGGAAGTTTGTAACAAGGGAGCCTATGGCCGCGAAAGGCCTTTTCAACAGGGTTTGGGGTTTGGCGCTTGGGCGTCTGGGGCACGGGTGCCAGATTTCACATTCCGAGTGTCTGGCTCCCTAACCTCGAGGTCCCTAAACCCGAAGCCCTAAACCCCAAGCCCTAAACCCTAAAGCCCTAGACTCTGAACCCGGAAACGCTCGTCTCAGCCCTTAAACTCCTAGTTACTTGGGCAGCCCTGTTCTGAACCATGCTAGACCACGGCTTAGGGTTTAGACGTTTAGGGTTTAGGGTTCAGGATTTAGGGCTTAGGGTTTAGGGTTGCCAGTCCATGGAGTCCTCATGAGCCCTCGGTATACACGGTATGCTACTGAACTACAGAAGAACCTCAACTCCAAACCCTTGGACAGCCTGTACTTCAGAATAGCCCCGAGCCGTAAACCCTAAACCCTTTAACCCTAAACGCCAAACCTCAAGAACTCGCAGAACTTAAACTTGACAATCCCTCCAGAGGCATCCCAGCTTTTTCACAACTTATTGAGCCCTCAATTCAACAGGAAGTGTTACGTCACAACCGCAAAGACTTTCGGCTAGACTTTCGGCTTACACAAACTTGAGAACACCTTGAAGACGAGTTTTGTATCATTCCCGGAGTCAAGGCTAGCCGCATGTGCACACCATACAAAGCCTAATAAGGGCTACAGCTACGGATCCCTTATGACTTATAGCCTCATGTGAAGTTGTATAAGGCTTTCCTAAACCCTAAACCCTAAACCCTAAACCTTATGACTTATAGCTTCATGTGAAGTTGTATTAGGCTTTAGCTTATCCACCAAAGCCCCATGAGCCTCCTGTCTAACAAAGAAGCCTGCCTATTCTTAGCGTTCTTCTGGTTGGCTCTTTAGACTTTAACTTTTAGGAGGGGTTCAGAAGTACGCCAAGTATTCTTGACCCCTTTAAAACACTCAGGAAGCCGCCGGAAAAATCCATAGGAACATGTAATGCAGGGGCTTAAAAAGTCATTAAACCAGAACCCTACACCCTAAGCCCTAAACCCTATAAGATTACAATTTATCATTGTGTTTTCCGTCATGTAAGTAGAAATAATATACCTCAACACCCCAGTCTGATGATGAAGGTACACGGGTAGTTCTCTAAATTAGGGTGCCTTTTTAGGTCCCCCAAACTATCCGAAACCTAAGTACCTGAGTATT
>CAJNDV010004792.1:42734-54209 GCA_905221635.1 Symbiodinium sp. CCMP2456 | reverse complement strand
CCCTAAATCCTAAAGACCTAAACCCCAAACGCCTTGAGAACTGCAAAGCCCTAAGCACCCCTAAACCCCAAACCCCAATCCCTAAACCCTAAACCCTAAACCCAAGGTCCCTACCCCCCCACCCCTTTCCAGTAAAGGCATGGTGGCCTTCAACGAGTATGGGAAGCCGGAGGCGGGTCGGTTCCCAATTTCCCAAAGACTTTTTGGAAGATCTCAGGGCAGGGCTTAGGCTTCAGGGTTCAATAGTTGGGGTTTAGCGCTTTGGGGTTTAGGCGTTGGGGTTTAGGCTTTAGGGGCTTAGGGGTTGGGGTTTAGCGCTGCTTGGCTTTGAGGACTTGGGCTTTCGCGCTTCGTCTTGCTCGGGAAGTCGAGAGTTCGGGTGTTCAGGGTTTTGGAGGTTTGCTGATTCCGGACAGAACTGTTTGCTGGACGGGTTCTGGCATGTATTCTGAGGGTTTGCGGCCTTCTGGGAATGACGGTTTGGGGTTCAGGGTTCACGGGCATGTTTTAGGGTGCATGTTTAGCTTAAAGTGTCAGTGTGAGGATGCTAGCGGCAACGTATGTGTATGTGTATATGTGTATGCGTGCGTATGTGCATCTGTATGTATATGTACATGTGTATGTGCATGCGCATGTGTATGTTTATGTGTATGTGTACATGTATGTCTATCTCTAAGTCTATGTATATGTCTATGTATATGGTTATGCATATGCATATGCATATGTACATGTATGTGTATATGGGTGTTTTGGTACAGACACTTGTATATATATATATATATATATGTATACACACATATATCACTCGCACATGTGTGTGTGTGTGTGTGTTTATGTTTGCTTGTATGCATGTATGTATGTGCATATGTATAGGTATGCATATATATATATATATAAATAATGTACTGCATACTATTTACTATATAATATATACACCAATTGCGCATACACATACATGCACCCACACGCACGATATCAGCATAAACTACATATCTTTCTATATGTATATGCATATATACACATATATACGCACATCCATCTACCCTTCTCTCCATCTGTTCATCTATCCACCTATCCATCTGTCCATGTATCCATCTATCCATCTATCCATCTGTCCATCTATCCATCTATCCATGTGTCCAGCTATCCATCTATCCATCTACCCATTTACCCACCTACCGACGTACCTCCTACCTACCTACCTACCTGCCTGCCTGCCTGCCTGCCTGCCTGCCTGCCTGCCTGCCTGCCTGCCTGCCTGCCTACCCATCTGCCTACCTACCTATCTGTCTGTCTGTCTTTCTATCTATTTACCTGTCGATCTATCGATAGATAGCGGGTCTGCATGCCTAAGCACCAAAGCCTAAGGATTCTAAACGTGTTAACGAAACCCGAAGCATGTCTAGGCCCTTTACCAAACTCTAAACCTTAGACCTTGAATCTTCGCCTAAACCCTATACCTTAAACCTGAAATCCTATATTCAAAACTAAATAAACACTAAACCTTAAATCCTACACCCGACGACTTCTGAGGTGGTCTCCAGGCAGATGCTGTCGCAGAGACTGCGCCGGCACCGGCAAGTAGGGAAGCTTGGATTTATCGGTTTTGTCATGGTCTTGCTATAGGATTTTGTATCGGTTTGTATGGGTTTTGGAAGGTTTTGTAGGGTTCTTGTGGTGTTCTTAGGGTTTGGATATCTCGTTGCCTGGGCAGTCAGGAGGCAAATTCGCTACACGGGCATTAATGCACCGCTCGAAGTCTCAAGTTCCTAGCCGGCAATCGTTGTTGAGGTTTAGGGTTTAGGGTTTAGGGTGTAGGGTTTAGGGTTTTCACTTGTCCGAACTCAGAAACAGCTTAGGGTTTAGGCTTTAGGGCTTTTGGGGTTGTGCATCATCCACAGCATCAAGAACTTGCGAAGCCCACATCCCAGACACAAGAACACACGCACGCCCCAAGCTCTACACGCACAGAGGCCGCAAGTTTCTGTAACTCACAACCAAGTGCTCTTTGTTGTACATGTGTAGGGTTTAGAGTTTAGGGTTTGATTGTCCATATAGATGATGCGATCTTCTGCGGAATGATGGGGCGAACTCGGTTCTCTGTGAAGTCCCAGAAAGCGAGAGGAAGTCGCGTGCAACGGGACATCTCAAGACCAACACCTTTTTGAAGGGAGCTCTTGTGGCTTCGATGTGAGTTTACAGGACCCTAAACCCTCAACCCTAAATGGAGGGTAACGGTAAGAGCTGCAAAGGTCCGGAGTTCAGGACCCTAGCTGTCCCCCCACCCTGACCCCGACCCCCTGGGTTTCTTCTTTGTGCATTTTAATGGTACTGCAGCTTCACCTATGCTGGTTTGATTGTGGGTCCATGAGTGCTGTGCACAGAACAAGAGGACCTTACGCCCAACAGCTTTAGATTCTGAAGCCACAAAGGTCCGAAGCCCAAAAAGCCACAGATACTATTTCGCGGCCTCTTTGGCTTACCTTCGTCTTCAGTGTGATGTAGACACAGGGGATGCAGATGTCGTCTTTAGGCTTCTTCTCCTGCCGGGCTTCGGTAGCTCTGGGCTGCTCTTTGTCCCTTTTTGGGATACCAGGCGGTTTCGGGTTAGGATCGGATGCCACACTTCGGCATCCTTTAGGAAGCAGCTAGTGAGTTGACATAATAGAGGGGCCTTACTAATTAGAACAGGGTTTTGGGGTAGATTAGACTAAAACTATGATCATGAAACCCCCCGAAAACCCTATTCTAATCATCAAGGCTCTAAACCCTAAACCTTAAACCCCCCAAAGCCCTATTCTAATCATTAAGGCTCTACACCCTAAACCAGAAACCCCCCAAAGCCCTATTCTAATCATTAAGGCTCCAAACCCTAAACCCTAAACCCTAAACCCTAAACCCTAAACCTTAAACCCTAATCTTACATTATGGGGCTCTTTGAGGCTCTCAGACTGCTGGAAGCTCCACAGCCCCGGTAAGGAGACACAGTGGGCTGGCCAGAGACAGCGACATCAAGCTCGCGCGCTTTGGGCTACTATAGGGTTTAGGGTTTAGGGTTTAGGGTTTAGGGTTTAGGGGCCTTTATAATTACCTAGAGTTTTTTTGGGGCTCCTTTTTGGAATGATAGTATCAAATGCCCCAAAGCCTATTCTAATTATTAAGGCCCCTACATTACATTCGGCTCCAAGTAGGTTGCTGTCGAGGCTTGGGCGAGTGTATACTCCTAAAAACCCTAAACCCTGACCGCAAACCCTAAACTCAGCTCCCAAGGAGGCCCCGGGAATCTGTGGAGTAACATGCTATCACGTACCCAGAGACTCCAATATTCCTTAATTAAGGAATATTCCTTAAATTATAGTAGGATCCTTAATATGATTTAAGGTATATTCCTTAATTAAGGGATATTGGAGTCTCTGGGTAGTCGGCCGCACCAGTTGTTGTGCAAAGGGGGCGCTCTTTGAAGTCCCATGACTTATATAAAAAAAGGGGCCTAAATAGTTGCCTGGACTATTCGGGGCTTACTTATACTGCTCATGGTACAAAAGGCCCCAAAACCTTCTTTGAATCACTAGGGCCCCTAAACCCTGAACCCTGAGAGTAGCCCTTATAGCAACCCTTTTCAGGAGCCCCTTAAAGGAACCTATTCTAATCCTTAAGGCCCCTATATTACTCAGCCACGATTGAGCGCGGGTCTGCGGATTTTGGGTATAAACCCTAAACCCTAAACCCTAAACCCTAAACCCTAAACCCTAAACCCTAAACCCTAAACCCTATCTTGGATGCCCAGGGCGAGCCTGTTTGGAGCTCTTGGGGATGAGGCTTTACCTTGGGGTTTAGGGCTTGGGATTTAGGGCTTAGGGATTTAGGGCTTGGGGTTTAGGGCTTAGGGTTTAGGGCTTAGGGTTTAGGGGCTTAGAGTTTAGGGTTTAGGGCTTCGGGTTGAGGGTGTTTAGGGTTGAGGTTGAGGGTTTAGGCGGATCACTTCAGCAGAGACGGTGTGTAGGGCTGAGAGAAAAACCGTTCCAAAACCCACGCAAGCTTTCTAGCTACTCAAAACTCCTAAGAAACTTTTTCCTCAGACCCAAAACCCTGAAGCCTTAACCCTTAAACCCTAAACCTTGAAGCCCCTACACCCCAAACCCTAAACCCTGAAGCCCTAAACCCTGAAGCCCCCGACCCTACACCTGGTCAGAAGTCTGGGAAGCCGAGGTGGATGGGAACCCACGCCGGCCAGCTGGAATCTTGGGGACCAAATAACCCTTATAAGTAGGGTTTAGGGTTTAGGGTTTAGGGTTTAGGGTTTAGGGTTTAGGGTTTAGGGTTTAGGGGCCCTATACCCCTATACTATGAATCCCAATATGGTATATGAACCTGAAAACCTTTTGGGGTTCATTTCCTCCTTAAGGAAGAGGAGGAGGATGCTGGGAACCCGATGCTCCGGCTCATCAACCGGAAGTGGCGCGACATGATCTGGGAGGCCGGATCCCTCCTAGGCTTTATTAGGGTTTCGGGATTAGGGTTTAGGGTTTCGGGTTTCGGGTTTAAGGTTTAAGGTTTAGGGTTTCGGGTTTAGGGTTTAGGGTTTCGGGTTTAAGGTTTAAGGTTTGGGGTTTGGGGTTTAGGGTTTAGGGTTTAGGGTTTAGGGTTTAGGGGTTAGGTTGAAGTGGAACCGACACCATGAGCTCTTGAGACGAGGCCCCTCATTCATGGATGCTTTCCTTGTGGCTTAGTGCCAAAGTTGAGAGCCGAACACGAGTAGAGGCTCGACCTGCATAGTGTTGTCGTGTGCATTCGGCCTCTACCGTACTCGTTTAGGGTGTAGGGTTTAGGGTTTAGGGCGTAGTACAAGAGTATCTTCAGGGCGTCTTGCAGCACCACTGCTGGGGGGTTTGCCTAGAGATCTTTGGGCACCCACCTCGACCTGCCTCGACCTGCGTTCATGAAGTGGCCCGACAGTTTCCTCCAGAATGCACCGGAAGATTCCGGTGAAATCCTCAAGCTGAAACCTGACACCGGATGTGTTTGGGCTTTGTGGGATCACATCTCTGGTCGTTATATGGACCCTCTACCGTTTGATGCTCTTTCATGGGAGATGAATCTGGCGCTACATTCGCCAGCCATGCGCTGATCGAAACTTCAATTCACCGAGGTTTGGGAAAAAGTTCAGGGTTTCAGACCTAAGCTGAGGTTGGATAGAGGCTACGGGTTTTTCGACCTTATCATGAAGCCCGAAATCGGAAGTTGAGAGGTTGGGTAGCGTGTGGAGCTGTTGCGGGCTGCGTGTTGGAGCAAAATATGCAGTTCCGAAACTGAGGTTGCGCATGTCGAAAATGAGGCAACTCTGACAAAGAACCCATGATAGTAGAATCTGCACAGTAAGGACGCCATCAACCCCAAACCCTCAACCCGAAGCCCTAACTGCGGCACCCCGAACTTTGCGGGTGAAGGGTTAAAGTGTTCATGGGTTTGGGTCGGAGCGTGGGCATTTAGGAATCCTTTATAGTGAACCCCAGAAAGTTGGAACACCGATTTAGGATGACTAGTGCTGGGGTTCCCTATGCAATACCTTTGGGGCATGAGGTTCGTGATGTTCCGCAATTTCTGGCTTCTACTGCAAACCCTAAACCCTAAATCTTAAACCCTTAAGTCTTCAACCATAAACCCTAAACCCCGGTTTAGGGTTCTCGGCTTTAAGCTTGTTTAGAGTTTCGTTTCTCAGGCCTTGGATGATCCGCAGTCTGGAAGGGTGGCGTGGTGCATATCCATGTCCTTGACACTTGGCCTCGGGTTTACGTTTTGCGGGTTTGGGGCTGCGCGTGCGCGCGCGCGCCTTTTTTGCTTCCCATCGAAGCGTGAACCTGGCTTCGGGATTACAGATTTACCCTAAACCCTAAACCCTAAACCCAAGACCCCAAACCCTAAACCTCAACCGTACAATCCCCAAATTGTCGGGTCGAGAGCGAAAAATTTAGGCTCTAGGAGGTTGAAGGTTTGGCGTTCTAGGGTTTTGTGTTCACGGTTTAGGGTTGAGGGTTTAGGGTTCTAGCGTTTTGTGTTCAGGGTCTAGGGTTGAGGGTTCGAGGGTTTAGGGTTCTAGCGTTTTGTGTTCAGGGTCTAGGGTTGAGGGTTCGAGGGTTTAGGGTTCTCGGGTTTCTGTTCAGGGTTTAGGGTTTAGGGTTTGAGGGTTTAGGAGTTGTAGCGACCGGAATATAAAGACATAACGGTTCAGTGCATCTTCTAGTTTACCTATAGTGGGACGATACGGGGACAGAGTGTTAGTAGTAACCATTCCGATCTCTATATCAGGGTTTCGGTTCAGGGTTGCAACCCTAAACCCTAAACCTGATCTGAAGACCAGGGGCAGAGCCCTGTGTCATGCAACGAATCCCGTCCGACCCTACCTTTCTCAGGACTTATAGCATGAAACCTACATCAGCGTTCTCACAATTGACAATGTCGATGGGGTTTTTGACATGCGCAGTCCTTAAAGTTATGAGTACCATTTGCGGCCTCTATCCTGCTCATCGCGCAGCTGCTTCAAAGCCCCGATCACGGCACCCCACCCCCTGGAAGTTGAACCCGGGTTTCTTTGGGGACCCGAGTATATGGCCTAACTGTAAGATCCTGGTTACAAAAGCTTCTAAACAGGGACCCCCCAAGTGGCCGAGGAGATGCATCGTCTTGCTGAGCTGGTTTGTGACGTTTCAGGAGGCCAGTGACGGCCAGTGGGGCCAAAGCTGTGCTTGTTTTATCCGCAATTAGCATCGTTCTCCACAGCCCCTGTGACAGTGTCCTGAGGCTTGAAACATCCCGGAAACCCCGGCACTTGCTACTGCTACTACTTGTGCTGCTGCTGCTGCTACTACCGCTACTACTACTACTACTACTACTACTACTACTACTACTACTACTAAAACTACTACTACTCCTACTCCTACTCCTACTCCTACTCCTACTCCTACTCCTACTCCTACTCCTACTCCTACTCCTACTCCTACTCCTACTCCTACTCCTACTCCTCCTCCTCCTGCTCCTGCTCCTGCTCCTGCTCCTGCTCCTGCTGCTGCTGCTGCTGCTGCTCCTCCTACTCCTCCTACTACTACTACTACTACTACTACTACTACTACTATAATACTAGGTGTACGGTTGGTCGGTGACGCCAGTGTTTTCTTCATCGGAGTGTGTTATTTCTCGAGTTTTGAGCTGTTTTTACTTGTTGGAGGGGGTGCGCCACTGCTACTGCTACTGCACCTGCTACTTGTACTGGTGCTGCTACTGCTACTGCTACTACTGCTACTGCTACTCCTACCATTATTTTTATTACTACTACTACTACTACTACTACTACTCCTCCTCCTCCTCCGGCTGCTGCTGCTGCTGCTGCTGCTGCTGCTGCTGCTGCTGCTACTACTGGTACTACTACTGCTGCTGCTGCTGCTGCTGCTGCTGCTGCTGCTGCTACTACTTCAACTACTACGACGACCACGACGACGACTACTACTACGCCGACGACGTGTACTATGTCCTACCTACTACCTGTTACGGGCCACCGACTACCTACTAAATACTACCTGGTACCGATTACGACTACTACGACTACTACGACTACTACGACGAATACGACTACAACGACTACGACGACTAAAACGATACTACGACTGCGCGTGCGCCTGCGACTGCTACTGCGACTCCGTTACCGCTGCGGCTGCTGATGCATCTGCTGTCGTGATACTGTGATTATGACATGATTGCAGCCTTAAGCCCTAAACCCTAAACCCTAAACCCTAAACCCTAAATCCTAAAACCCTAAACCCTAAATCCTAAAACCCTAAACCCTAAACCCTAAACCCTAAATCCTAAACTCTACATCCGGCAAGTGAAAGCAGCGCATTTGTTTCAGGTCTCCGAAGGGGAGCTCTTGTTGGACAGGCTTGCCGCGGCAGTTCTCGAAACTGTGATCGACTCCATTTTCCTCGTGGAGGTGAGAAGGGATGAGAACTTGTAGGGTTTGGGTTTAGCCCTAAACACTAAACCCTAAACCCTAAAACCTAAACCTTAAACCCTAAATTAGGGCTTTGGGTGTTCCTACTGGAGGCGACGAGGGTCTCAGGACGTGTTGTTTAAATGCTGCGGTGATACAGGTTTGGCCGTATCTCTTCTAATCATTGATGCTCCTGTATTGCCTTGTCTTAGGGTTTTGATTTGTTAAGTTTGAGGTCGGAATCATTAGTAGTAACAGTATAGTGGTACTTGCACAGTCCCTGTTCGGGCTCTACCACAATGCATCCTAAACCCCTTTGGTAGGGATTAAGGCCCCTCTGTTTGCAAAACTGAGGCTTGGCAGACCGCTTGAAACATGAGCTCGGAACATCAGCACCCAACTACTTGATGAGGTCTAGAGGCTGTTTAAGGCTTCTGTTCCAGCCCCATTAAAGCCAAAAGCCCTGAAACCCGAAGAGGGCTTTCGTTAAAATCTCCGGAAGAGCTTCTTACAAGAATCCCGGTGAAGGGCCGTTCAGCTTTCCCCAAGACTTTGTGTCCAGTCTTGAAAGTCGAGTAGTCTCGGCGACCTTGAATGTCTTTGAATTCAACAGTCATGAACACCGACGCTGATGCAGCTACACTTGTACGTTCACCACGACTCATCCACACGCAGCCACAACACCCACAGATACAACACCACCCACACCCACGCACCCCGGCCCCCAAGCCACCCCCACCGCCACCGGTGGGGTGGGTGGGTGGGTGGGTGGGTTGGTTGGTTGGGCGGGCGGGTGGGTGGGTGGGTGGGTAGGTAGGTAGGTAGGTAGGTAGCCAACCTTGACCCCGAAACCCACAGACCGTAAACCCTAAACCCTACCAAACCCTTGGACCATGAACTCTAAACCCTAACGTAGACCATCAGCCCAAAACCCTACACCCATGGATCGCATCGTAAGCCGCAACCCATGGCCCTCAGGTGCTTCTTCGTGTCTTGTCGGCCCCTTCAAAAACTGCGTATATCCGTGACCTTTACAACTGGGCTGACATGGTTTGTTGCGTGGGGCTACCGCTCCGCATTGCCGTAGGCATCACTATCGGGCACCCTGGCAGGAAAGCAAAACCGTGAAACTATCCGGTGCACCCTGAACCCTAAACTAAACTGTAACCTCCAAAGCCCTATACCCAAAGCCCTAAACCCCCAAACCCTAAACCCGAAACCGTAAACCCCATGTTGACCCCTCAACCATTAGCCGATATAGGGTTTAGCGGGTTTCGGGTTTAGGGTTTAGCGCTTAGGACGACCAAAAAGCAGAGTCTGTCTACTTTAGGATAAGCTTGGCGCCTGTTATTTCGGAGGCTTCCTTATTATCACAATAAAACACCAAAGCCTTATTCTAATTGCTAAGGCAGGATGTTGACACTTTGGACTGCTATGTCCACAGGATGGGGGGAGGGTTTAAAGTTCAGGGGTTTAGGGCTGAGGGTTCAGGATATATCATATATCCCTAAACGTGCAGCCTAAGGCACCACGACCGGCCTTTCGAGATCTTCCTGCTCTTTGTCTTGCCGGTGCTGCGTCTTCTGAAACTGCTCAGATACTTCGAATCCTTCAGGACCGATCCTCAAAATTGTTTATTGCAGGTGTTAGGGGGAAAGTTCAAGGCTCTGCAATAACTTAGCAACAGGCATGGTGCCGCCGAATCACGAACAAGGAGCATGAGCTACCACAGTTGCTGATGCTCGTGGTAGCATGGAGGCTGTCGAAGCCGAGGAAGAATACTCTCTTTTGACGGCTTGGCCGCCTTGATGTTGGTGTGGTTATATGGTGCCAATGATGCTGATGGCTTTGATGCTTGTGGTGATGATGGCAAGGATGAACATCACGATGATTGCAGTGATGATGATTAGTGTGCTTACCAAGGTCGTCGGTAATGCCGCTGATGATCGCACAAAGCTCCCATGGTAGTGAGTTTGCCAGCTCTCCTTGGCGCTATGCCAGTTTTCCTCCCTAGATGAACCGGGCTCAGGGTTTAGGGTTTAGGGTGTCGGTTTGGGGTAGAACTCTAAACCCTAAACCCTAATTTGAAATCACTGGTTGCCTCAGCGCGAGACTTCCTTGCAAGGCTTCCGAAGCCTAAGCCCCTGGCCAGAGAAATCCCGGCACTTCCGAAGCAATAAGCCCCCTAAACCCGAATAAAGAAGCTGTAATCCCAAAACAACACCTTAAACCTTAAACCCTAAGCCCTAAACCCTAGACCCTAAACCCTAAGCCCTAAACCCTCAGCCCGACACCCTAAACCCTAAACCCTAAACCCTAAACCTTAAGCCCTACATAAACCCTCAGCCCTAAACCATAAACCCTAAACCCTAAGCCCTGAATTCCCGAAACCCAGAAGCCTCAAGGTCCGAAGCCCAAAGCTAAGTAGGCCTGGGACATTGTTTAAGTTTTTCCTCAGTATGGGCTTTAGGGTTTAGGGGTTAAGGGTTTAGGGTTTTGGGTTTTAGGGTTTAGGGTTTAGTTATTTGGGCCGAAGAGAATCTGTTTTTTTTGCGAATGTTTTTTCTCAGAGGCTTGAAGCAGGCAATCTAGCGAATCTTGAAGCTTTAACACTCCTCTAAACCCAAACCCTAAGCCCCAAACCCCCTAGAGCAACCCTTATGGGAACTATCATAGGAACCTTTTTAGGAGCCCGCAAAGGAACCCCTGTAGGAACCCTTATCTTATGGATCCCTTGAAGGAATCCCTTAGCGGCAGATTTTGTCAGAGTTTTCCAGCTGCAGGATTTTGGTCGATGCCGCCAGCAACGTCATCGCTTCCCTCCCCGTTCTCCTCTACGCACCTGAGATGTAGATTTGGGAGTTTCCAAAAATTAGGGTACCTTGTTTTGGGGTCCTTAAAATAAGGGTCCTACTATTTGGGGTACTATATCAGGGTCCCCTATTTTCGGAAACTCCCATTTGGGGTTAGGGCTTAGGATAAAACATGGGCATCCCTGGGTCATCAGACCCACGACCCGAAATCCCAAGTTGGGGGTTTGGGTTTAGCGGTTTGGGGGTTTAGGGGTTTCGGGTTTAGGGCTTCGGGTTTAGGGTTTAGGGTTTAGGGTTAGGGTTTAGGGTTTAGGGTTTAGGGTTTAGGGAAGCAAAGCCCTGAGCTTTTGAAGGTCATGGTCCTCCTCGTAGTCATCTCCTCCAACGCCATCTACCTGGCAGAGTCCCGTGAGAACATCCCGTCCCTGCAGCACTCCGTCTGGCTCGCAGTCGTGGCCCGACGAGAAGAAGAGGAACTCCTAAGTAAGCGTAGATAGGGGCCTTAGTAATTGCCTGTGTTCTTTTGGGGGTTCCTTATTCTAGTAATAGTCTAGTATACCCCCAAAACCCTATTCTGATTATTAAGGCCCCTATAGTAAGCTTTGATACTACTACTACTAGTACTACTACTACTACTACTACTACTACTACTACTACTACTAAGTACTACTACTACTACTA
>CAJNDV010004792.1:27663-42646 GCA_905221635.1 Symbiodinium sp. CCMP2456 | reverse complement strand
TGCTACTGCTACTACTGCTGCTACCGCTACAGCACATGAGCTGAGCACGTAATAGTTCGTTACTGTGCTGATGCAGTCTTCCTTGCCTGATTTTCCTGCCGATGTCGTTCTAGCGCGATTATTACGTTGCTCGTTGTGAGCATTTTTGATAACGATAAATATCATACTCGCTCCTGTCGTCAAGCGCCGGACTATTGCTGCAAGGAAGCCAGCAGTTATTGCAACTACACAAAGCACCACTACTACCCCCACCTACCACTACACCGCTGCACCACTACAAAATTACACCAGTACACCACTAAACCACCAAACCACCAAACCAGTAGACCACTACTGATACCCAACACTGCGCTGTTAAACCACCACACCACTTGCATCGAAGGCCTGTTCCTCAGCATCCCGCTGTGTGCCTACAGAGTACCACCAAGCCCTGTATCCTCGTTAAGTTTGGCAGTCCCTGCGAGATGGTTGTTTGGGATACCAGCAGTCGCTCTCCAGGTGACCATGACGACCGTCGGCTATGGTGACTTTGCACCTCAGTCACTGCCTGGCTACATCACCGTCTCCTTCCTGTCGGTGGCCGCTCATTTTGCGTTTGATTACCGCAAACCCTGCACTGAGCCTTAAAAGCTAAACTCTACTATAAGGCCTCAAGCGTACAGCCATAAAGTGTGTTATGGCAAACGACTCTCAGCCCGAACCTGGCAGGAAATCCAAAGACTGCTCACAAGCATAATAACAACAAGGTGCCAGGCATCATTGCCAACAGTGGCAATAACGACGAGTGACTTCAGCTCCTATACCCACTCGTGCATTCCTAGATCTCTTGGAGTGGCACCTTGCGACCAAGTCTCAGATCTTTTTGTGCGTTGTCTCCGGTCTGTAAGCGGCTCGAAAGAGCCTACGACCCTCCAATAAGCCCTCTACACCCCAACCCAGAAGCCTTATCCCCACCTGGCGGCCTGAACCCAAACACAAAGCCAAGGTCAGTGTGATCTTCTTCGCCCCTCGGCCCTTACAAACCCTGGTCGCCTTGCATCTTTTGGGGTTGCAATCGGGTCCTGGCTGTAAATTCTTGGGCTTAAACTTCGCCGAAATCTCAATCGGTGGGATGCGCGACATTCCTCAGCAACTGTGAACCCTGGACTCCGAACCCAAATCCTAAACCCCTGCGCCCCAATAACTCTAAAACCCCAAACCAGACCCGAAACCCTCACGCATAAAAAGCCCAACGACCAAGTTGGTGAATTTCAGACAAAACCCAAAGCCAGCAGAGCGCTCGAAGCCCAGAGGAACCCTGAAGGATTCATTCTCATCTGCCCAGACACGTTAAACAATGTGGGGGCCATAATAATGAGAATAGGGGTTTGGGGTATATTACACTGTAATCTTAATAAGGAACCCACGAATAGTATAGGTAATTAGTACCCACCTAAGCCCTAAACCCTAAACCCTAAACCCCTAAACCCTATATTATCCCAAAAGGCTCGAAGCGACGAGGCAGCCCAAAACGTCCGGAAGAGAAGCTGAAGGACAGGAAACCCTGAGTTCTAAACCAGCTGTCAATCCGGGGGTCCGAAGGGTTTAGGGGACCTTTGGGTTTAGGGAAACCAAATTCAGGAGGTCCTGGGTCTAATGTAGGGGCCTGGTAGGGTTTAGGGATTAGGGTTTAGGGTTTAGGGTTTAGGGTTTAGCGCTTATATAATTCCATCGTGGCATAGTGAGCCCCAAAAAACTTGGAAGCCGAATTAAGGACAGTTAGTGCTGGGATTCCCTATATGGGTAGTTGTCAAAATTATGGTCCCTTTTGGGGTACCCTAAATAATAGGTGCCGTATTATAATAAGGACCCAAAAAGGGACCATAATTTTGACAACCACCCATATTACTCTCAAGGACTGCGGCTCCCGGGTTTCCAACTTCTGGGCTTCTACCGTAGCCCTGCGGCTTCAATGAGGCTAAATCCTAGACCCTAAAGCCCAAGCCCCAAACCCTAAACCCTAAGCCCTGAAACTCGCCTAAACCCGAAACCCTAAACCCTGACACTCCCCTAAACCCCAAACCCCAAACCCCAAACCCTGAAACCTCAATGAGGCACTCCCCTAAAGCCGAAACCCCAAACCCCAAACCCCAAAACCCTCAATGAGGCACTCCCGGTCGGAATCCTCGGCCACGAGTTCACCTTCTGCTGGCAGAGCAGGGAGCGCCTCGGGTTAAGGGTTTAGGGTTTAGGGTTTAGGGTTTAGGGTTTAGGGTTTAGGGTTTAGGGTTTAGGGTTTAGGGTTTAGGGTTTAGGGTTTAGGGTCTACCTGGGCCCTTGAGAACCTGCCTTTTCTGGGGTTCCTTACCATGATTTCCGTATATAAACCCTAAAACCTAAAAAAAAGTAGCCAACCCGAAGCCCTGAACCAATTCAGCCTTTCAGGGTTTGGGGTTTAGGGTATATAGGGTTTAGGGCTTAGGGTATATAGAGTATATGGGGTTTAGCTCATATAGGGTATATAGGGTTTAGGGTATATAGGGTTTAGGGTTTAGGGTATATGTTTTCGAGTTTAGGGTTCAGTAGGTTTAGGGTTTGGGCGATTGGTGTGTTTAGGGATTCGTGGCACACGGTGCAAGAAGCTGGAAGCAGATATACTAGGCCCAATATTCAACAATAAGCCCAATAATCCGCAGCATTCCGTACGGTTTAGGGTTAAGGGAACCCTAAACCCTAAACTCTAAACCCTAAACCGATGCTTAATCCGTGAGGTACAGCGCTTCATCTCTGGGTTAGCGGACTTTCTAACCATTGACCTGCCCCAAGCCCCCCAAACCCCCAAACCCCTGTACAGCCCACTAGAGCCCCTGAACCGTAGCCCACTGAAGCCCCCAAACCCCTAAAACACAAAAAACCCTAGACCCTAATAATAATGATAATGATAATAATAATAATAATAATATTAATAATAATAATATTAATAATAGTCCTGGACCCAGTTTGCTTCCCAGGCAGGTGCTGCTTCTTGCGCGAGCGCGACGTGCTTTCGCGAAGTGGGGACTCGCAGCTGCAGAGCTTGTGGCGTTCATCGCGTGGCCATAAACCACTGTCAGGATGATCTACAAGGGTACAATAAGGCCTACCATAAGGGCACGATTAGGGTAGAATAAGGGTACGACAAGGGTACTGTAGTACCATAAGGCCTACTATAAGGGTACTATTAGGGTACTATAAGGGTACTGTAATGGTACTATCAGAAGGTCTAGGGGGTTGTAGGGGTTGCTACAGGGGTCATTGATTACAAGGGTTACCATCGGCGTAGTTAAGTCCCCAGCCCGTCTGTCCTACTTCTGCTAGTTGTTCCCAAGCACCACAGGTCACCCTTAACCCTAAACCCTACATCAATAAACCCCTAAACCTCTAAACCCATAAACCCTAAACCCCTAAACCCCTAAACCCCTAAACCCTAAACCCTAAACCCCCAATACCATAAGCTCCACAGCAGCAAACCCCAAACATTCGGGGTGAAAGTTCAGGGCTCCGGTTTCAGAGGGGAGGAACCCTGTGCTCGCTTCTCAACCAAGATGATACGGTTCATTCTATAAATCCTGCACTACCCATAATAAGGAGCGTACCATACTTCCCATAGTTTAGGGTCCTTAAGGTAATGCAGGGTTTATATCATCAAGAGTAGTTACTTGCGGAGTGCTTTTTATCATGGGCAGTTTGGGAGAACACGACATAGACAGATACGAACCTGCATAGATACATTCAGACATACATACGCACAAACCTAGGCAGAGAGATGAGCAGATAGAAGGGTAGACAGACTGGCAGACAGATAGATAAATCGAGATAGAGATGGAGATAGATACAGCGAGATAAAGAGATAGGGATATAGGGAGACCGAGAAAGTGAGATAGAGAGATAGAGACATAGAGGGATAGACAGATAGAGGGATGAAGGGGTAGAGACACAGAGATAGAGAGATAATGAGGCTGAGAGATAGAGATATAGCGAGATATAGAGGTTCGGGGATATAGGTATAGAGATACAGGCATACAGAGGCAGAGATATGGATATAGAGATATAGATGATATAGATATAGACACACATACTGCTACATGTATAGATACAGAACGACACAGAAATAGTTGGAGGTACAGGTAGCTCTGTGTGTATAATATATATATATATATACACATGGATACGCATGTATATAGGTACACACACACATTTATACATATATATATATATGTAGGTATATATATATATATATGTATGCACATTCATGCATGCATGCATGCAAGCATGCATACATACAGACACACACTGACATGCAGATGGATCCACAGCTCTCTATACCTTGGTTTCAGCCCAGTGCTTCAAGTTTCTCAGCGCCTCGAATCTTGCCTTTGGGGTTTAGGGTTTCGGGTTTCGAGATGGGGTTTAGGGTTTCGGGTTCAGGGTCTAGGGTTCGGGCGTTACCTGTCGAATGTAAGACCAGGGTAGCTTGAGGTAGCTGAGATCTTGGAGTTCAACCCAGGAGCCGTTGTCTAGCCAAACAGGGTTAAGGGTTTAGGGTTTAAGGGGCACTGTATCCCATACTTTGTGGCAAAGTCTTTTGCTCAAAGCATATACGGCTTCCAAGCCTGTGTTCCTTCACGAAAGGGTGTCGGTCTGCCCAAGGAACCAGCTCGTCCGATCTAGGACCCCACACTTTCCACACCTAAACCCTTGGACTGAGCGTCTAGGATACACCGCGAGTGACATGAAGACGCTCTTCGAGTTCGCGGATGCGGACTGGCAAGGGTTCAGGGCGTGGGTTTCAGGGATCATTGCTTACACCGTGGGGTTTGTTGTTTTATTCAGGGTTTAAACCCTAAACCCTAAACCCTAAACCCTAATCGTTCTATTCATTAATGCCACTGTCTTACCGGAGGACGGAGATGGCAGCCTCAATCTTCTGGAGTTCTATGAGCTGCTGAATCAGCTCCTTGAGCTGCTTTGGGCCTTTGCCTGTTTTGCCTGTTTAGGGGTTCAGTGTTCTATACACTTTTGCGAGTATGTTTTTATTTTTTCAGAATGGTCGCTATTTTAAGGGCATGTGGGATTCTGTTGGAAGTGAGGGTTTAGAGGAGGCCTGGAAGGCCATCCCAGGTTGCTCGCAACGGACTATCTGCTGCATGCATGGTTTGGGGCGTGTGGTCCAAAGGGAAGACCGAAATCTCCTGCACATCGTTGGGCAGGAAGAAGTTGGGTTCTGGGTTGAGGGCTTTGGGTTTAGGGCTTAGGAAACACTTCCTAAACCTTTTCCCCCATGGCCGTGGCCTGCAAGTGTGCCTATGCCCCTCGCAATCGCCCGCAAAAGGCCACTCAGCACACGACGGCTATCCCGACCCGGTACGGAACACGTTCTCCCCGGGACTAGTGTTGACCCTTCCAAAAAGTCACTAGCCTAAACCCTATTCCTGCAGCTTCAGCCGCTCCCCCCTCACCCAAAATGGGCTTGCCGGGAAGGGTGGCTCCGAAAAGCTGTTGGGGGGTAGCTTCGGGGGCCTTTGCTGCCCAGCTTGCGGCCTCTAGCAATTGAAAAAAAAACGTCTAGGCCTCGTCCGGGGATAGAACCCCATAGGTCTAGAAGCTGAGAAGTCTCCAGCGCATGCCCAGGCTACGACTGGGTCTGGATGAGAGAAGTTTGGTCGACTTGTTCATGATGGCACCTTGCCCTAAACCCTAAACCCTAAACCCTAAACCCTAAACCCTAAACCCTAAACCCTTGGGCTAGCTTTTCACGGTCGAGGAGAGAGGACTCATGGTTTGGCGTCTAACATGTAATGTAGGGGCCGAAATAATTACCAAGACTATTTTAGGGTTCCTTAATAGAATTGTAGTATAAAATAACCCAAAACCTTATTCTGCATATTAAGGCCCCTCATTAGCAGGGTTACGGTGAAGTTTGAGGTTTAGAGGGTTTGGGGATGAGGATTTGGGTTTCAGCGTCGAGGCTTTGCGGCCTCAGGTGTCGAGGTTTAGGACTTCGGGTGTTGGGTCCGGGGTTCACTGTTATCCACCACGGTGGTGTTGAACCCTTAACCCGAAACCCTTAATCCTAAATCCATAGCCCTTAGCCCGAAATCCGAAAATATCGACGGCGTAAAACCGTATGCTCAGCTGCGGCTTTGCACCGGAAGCCTGTTCTCAGGCTTAAAATGCTAGGCCCCGCTACCCCGTCTGCGGAATAGTATTGGCGCTTATTCAGGCTTCTCTATTAGCTTAGGTGCTTCCTGAACCAAGAATATGCAGCAAGTTTCAGAAGGGCTTTGTTGTTTTAGATTGATTTCCGGAGTGTTCCTGAAGATGCGGCTTAAAGATCTGTCATGGCATGATCTTGACCGTCTTCTCACGGCCCTAAAGGAACATTCGGAGCAGGACCTGGTGACCGGGCTCTCGCTCTTGGGTAGTTCTCTAAGACTAGGGTCCCGTTTCAGGAACCCAAAAGAAGGCGGCACCCTTATAGAAAGGACCCAGCCCTAAACCCTAAACCCTAAGCCCTAAGCCCTAAACCCTAACTTGGAGAACTACCCTCTTGAAGGTCGACCGGGACAACAGTGGGAGTGTGGACGGCTTCGAGCTCCTGGCGAAGATTTTCCCGGAGGAAGTGAATAAAGACACCGAGCAGTCTCTTGACTTTATCCGGCAGGAACCCTCTGGTTGCTGCAATTCTAAATCAGGGTTTAGGGCTTCAGGGCTTTGGGTTTAAGTTCAGGGTCTAGGGTGTAGGGTTCAGGGTTTAGGGTTTAGGGTTCAGGGCTTCGGGTTTAGGGTCTAGGCCCCTAAGCCCTAAGCCCTAAACCCTCTTTTCTTGTGACCGGGAAAAACCGCGAAACAGGTTTGACGACAGCATCGACGTGTGACTTCAGGGTTCCGTGGGGCGTCGCGGCTCTGGCCCTGTGAGAAGGCATCGAATCCTGGCGACGGGGGTTAGGCTTTGGGGTTTAGGGTTTAGGGTTTAGGGTTCTCGAATCTGTGGTTCTCTCTCATTGCGAATGGTGGGCGTAGATTCCAGACTGGCGGGTTGCAGATCTAGGGTTTGGTATGGGTGCGCCACGAAGATCCCTTCCAGGAGCTTTGATGTCTACGAAGAACTCCTGTCAGGGTAGCTCAGAAATGCATGGGCCTCTGGCAGCGCTGTACATGCTTATGGACCTGACCTCCGACCGCGAAGTTGTCCTCCGAGCCTTTTGTCTTGAACCGTAAGTCAGAACATCCTGAACCCTGGTCCCATCTCCTTCTAGGGTTCGGGGTTTGCTCAACAACATCTCCTGTTAGGGCTTTGGGGCTTGTTCACCAACATCTCTCTGTAGGGGTCGGGGTTTGCTCATTAACATCTCCCTATCCGTTAGGGGGTTTGGGGTGTGCTTGCCAAAATCTCCTGTGATGGTTTTGCTGCCTAGACTTTGCGACACCCTAATTCCCTTAAACCCTAAACCCTAAACCCTAAACCCCAAACCCTCAACCCTAAACCCTGCCTTCGCCCTGAAGCCCTGAACCGTCGAACCCGAGACCCAGACCCAGACGTAGACCGTAGTCCCAACATTGAAACATCGATATGAACGCCAACAAATCTCGCAAACCCAACACCCTGACTCCTTAGACACCGAAAGACCCTAAACCCTAAGGCCATATCGCTCCAAACCCTATAATCTTGTAGTCCTCTAGAACCCCTTTTAAGAACCACAAATAGTTCGTACCCCCCAAGCAAGTGCTTAAAGCTCCCAACAAGCAGCCATCACATCCTCTATGTCAGCATGCTGTTGGTATATGCTATGCCAAAATATTTTATTTCTTAAGGCCCCTATATAAAATCCTATAAACCTCTTATGATTCTTTCTAAAACAACCATCTAGCAGGCCTTGTAGAAGCCTATTCACATGCTCAAGGTCCCTGTAGTACGATGTTTGCAGAGCAAAAGAGGTCAGGGGTCTGACCGGTGCATGGCCGGTTTTCTTGCTTGCTCCGTGTCCTGACAAGGGATGGGTTTGGGGTCTAGGGGGTTCGTATAGGGGTCGGAAGAATTTCCAATAATATCCGCTTTCATTGTTAAGGCCCTCCTCTATCTTTGGCTTGAGGGTTTGAGACCTGGAGTTTCCGAACATTAGGGTACCTTATTTGGGGGTCCTTATAATAAGGATCCTATTATTTAGGGTACCATATTAGGGTCCCCTATTTTCGGAAACCCTCACCTAGTTTCAGTGTTCGGGCCCAGCCCTCCCTCCGGAGAGAAGCACGGAGCAAGCGGCAATGTATGCGCCGCTGGAGTAGTTTGGCTCTGTTGCTCGCGCAGGTTCAGCGTTTCGGGTACCCAGACAAATAACCACCCCAGGAGTGTTTAGCCCAACAGACAAATATTTTGCTTTTCACTGAGGCATTCAACATCCAAGCCCTGATGCCCGAAATCCTAATGTGGGCGCTTAGGGTTTAGGGCTCAAGAAGCTAAGAAATTGAGGGTTGAGGCCGCATCAACGCCAAACCACTCCGGGGCAAACCTTTCTGGTGTCTGACCGGGGCGTTCTTCCAGCGTGCATTTATCCAAGTTTGAGTGCCCGTGGAGCGACAGCCATACTGCAGGAGACTGAATCATTACGAGTATGAGCACTATTCCTTGGGTTCCTAAGTATAGCTATAGCACTCAAGCTCCCCAAAGCCAGAGTCTAGTAATTTTCCTACGTTTAGCTACAGCAATCAAGCTCTCCAAGGCCCCAGTCTAATGTCCAAGGCTTGAGTCCCGGAAAATATCCCGCGAAATCTGCAGACCCTGCACCCCTCGAGCCAGAATCCTCTTCCTCACCCCACAGACCTTTGTGTTACCAAAGCCGTATGTTGGGTTTAGGGTTTAGGGTTTAGGGTTTAGGGGACCTTTGTAAGAGAACATCAGCCTGTGTATTCCCGACTACTTGGAGGATCATGGGACTTAGTAAGTAAGGTTATAAATCCCTTAATTGGGGTTATAAGTATGGTTACCCTAATTATATCCCTACTTACTAAGTCCCATGATCCTTTAAGTAAGGCCACGAGAGCTCAGTACCCTGGAGCAAGACAGAACTGAAAGTAGACTTGTAGTATGTACGTGGTGGCGCAATTTGTACTTCCCATCATCGACTGAAAGACTCTGCTGTGCCATAGTACGCCATCGTGAAAATGTTCAGCTCTACGGTTACAGATGTCACTCAGGCGTCTTGGGCCTGAGGAGCGTTCGGTTACTGCCATGGCCCATGCCAAAGGCAGGTTGTGGCTTTGGCCGAAGAGGGACAAAAAGCTGCTGGGTTGCTTCTTGATGAGGGTTTTTATGCAGTAGCATGTGCCAAAGCCATGGGCGAGTCCATGGTATTTGCTCATGACGGCCAAATGCGGTGGTGATGGTGATGGAACGGTGATGGTGACGATGGTGGTGGTGGTGGTGGTGGTGGCGGTGGCGGCGGTGGTGGTGGTTGTCCTCGTCGTCCTCCTTTGGAGTTTGGAGCTTGGGGCGTAGGGAAACTAAACCCTAAACCCCTAAACCCTAAACCCTAAACCCTAAACCCCTAACCCCTAAACCCTAAACCCTAAACCCTAAACCCTAAACCCTAAACCATACACCTTGAATAGCGTCTTTGTCATGGGGACCTCGACAGCAAGACCGGAGCTCGGGGGCACTCCTGGGACATGCGGTGGCACTGCGGGGTCTCGCGTGTAGCGTTGACGGGGCTTTGGAGTACCATACTTTACTAGGTGGCAATTTGGGAAACTTTAAAATTTCCCTTATGGTTTCTATAGAGGTACCTATTCATAAATACTTTTCAGGGCCCCCAAACTACAACCCAGTTTAATACTTTTTTTAGACCTGTTCCTTAAAGGGGCCATTATGAAATAAAAGTCTATACTTTTTTCCCCTGGTTACTTCAAAGCCCAGTTGAGGGTTTCGGGATGAGGGACGGTTCTTATGGTTCAGGGTTCAGGGTTCTTTGCCAGGGTGCAATCAATGTGAAGCCTTAGGCATAACATAACCAAGTAAACATGCGAATGGCCCTAGGAGAAAAGAGAGGCAGTCTTAAGGGCGAATCCCCTAGACCTTTGAACCCGTCCAGTCCTCTCTACAGCCTCGGGTAGTCAGTATTTTCAGGGATTTCGGGAGATGACGTCTTTGCCAGAACTTTTCGGTTTTTGGGGTCGTGTTTGGTGCCGCGAAGTCTCAGCCCCGAGCCGTAAACGTTGCCTGAACCCTAGATCACAGTTCCCATTCCCAAATGCTAAAGGCTATGGTGTATTCTTGTCTCTGAAACCTTGAAAATCCTAAATCCTGAACCCTCATATCCCAAACTCTAAACTGTTGTCTTATATTGCTATTGCTTTCATTGCTATTCTCGTAGCTATTACTATTACCATTTCTACTAATACTACTACTACTACTACTACTACTACTACTTCTACTACTAGTACTACTACTACTAGTAGTACTACTAGTACTACTACTACTACTACTACTACTACTACTACTACTGCTACTACTACTACTACTACTACTACTACTACTACTATCTGTATTATCTTTATTACGGTTTCTGTTTCTGATATCATGAACTCAGAGATTTTTCGGGACCGCAGGCGCCCAGTGGGGACTCTTCGACCATGGCCGATGCTGCGCAGCTGCGGGGAACACGGGGCCCGGGCTCCAAGAACTCCACAAAACTGGGACGGAACTACCAGGGTTTAGGGTTTAGGGTTGAGGGTTTAGGGTTTCGGGTTTAGGGTCAAAATCCAGGCTACTAAGTTGTAAGGGTTGCTGTAGGGGTTACTTTATGGGGCAGCATCGGGGGTACTATAGGGCCGGAATCATTCTAACATTCTGTCACTTGCAGGGTCCAATATAATCATAGCAAACTACAACCCAAAACTCCTGCCAAACTATGAAGGCCCCTAACATGGCGGGTTCTTAGTTTAGGTGTGTAGTGTTTTGGCATCCTTTTTTGTTACTATGGACCCGCTTGCTTGGAGTCTGCGTTAGGGTCACTTACAGTCCGAAACTCCCAAATGCAGGATCAGGGGACTTGCTAAGTGAGGTGATGAATACCTGAATTGGGGTTAGAGGTTATCAGAACCATAGTTACCTCTTATTTGTTATCCTATTTGCTAAGCCCCATGGTCCTTTAAGTGACTAAGGCTCAGCCCCGAGACGCAACACACGGCCTTAGCCCCAAGCCCTAAGCCCTAAAGCCTAAACCCAAATCCCCAATCCGCAGACCCTAAACCCTAAACCTTAAACCCTAAACCCTTGGGGCCCAAAGCCCGCTCAAAGTGAGCCTGGCAGCCCTTCACCCCGAATTCCTTGTATATTTTTATTGACAAAGGTATGTATGTATATATACATATACACCCCATATATAAAGGTTAAAGTGATAATCAGCAACAATTCCACCTGATTGTCTATTTTGCACGCATAGTATAAAGTACCCCGCAACCTTGTTCTGATCATGCGGAGCGCTCCACTGCGCCCTTGACCTGCAGGCCTAAGCTGAACGATTGGCACTAAACACTAAGCATCACCTTACAGTCCCTGTGTAGCATGTTTATGCGGCCCCCGAAACCCTAGTCTAAGCGTTCACAATCGAAAACCCGGTAAAGCAAAAGGTGCAGATGCCAGCAGGGCGGAAGGAGTCCTCGGTGGTGCGGCCGTCCATGTGGGGTGGCTGTGCTGAAAAGCCGAGGGCTGTGTGACTGTCGGAGCCCAGTTGCCCACATCGAAGGTTAGTGTCTTCGGGACCCCAAGCCCTAAACCCTCAACCCTAAGCCCTAAACCCTCAACCCTAAGCCCTAAACCCTCAACCCTAAGCCCTACACCCTCAACCTTAAACCCTAAACCCTCAATCCTCAGCCCTCAGTGCTAAACCCTCACCCTAAACCCTCAGACCTAAATCCGACCTAAGTATACTCTGGCAGCCCAATATAGATGCAGCGCGGCTTCAAGCCGCTTCGGTTGACGGGAGAAGGCTTAGTAAGCAACAGTAGTAAGACACAGATATACAGGGCAACGTCTTTGAGGGTTGTATGGCTGGAGGTGTAGAGGTCTGTGGTTTTGGTGGGTTGAAGTCTCTCTTTTCTTGGGGCCTTCTGGGGTCCAGGGGTGCAGTTTCAGCTTCATTTGCCCTAAACCCCAAACCTTTCTTGGGACCTTCTGACTATGGCATGGATGCTATGGGTGGAAAAAGGGGCTCAAAAAACAAAAACCTTGCTTGGGTTCTTGGATCCTGCTTCTTTTGCTTTTTGTGCGGGTCGGACCGTCGGAGGCTGAAGGGTCGGTACCATTAGTGCAGTATTCCTTCGCGAAGCCGGGATCTTCATAGCCCAATACGGTATTAGGGCTTTGGGGGTTTAGGGTTTAGGGTTTAGGGTATACCTCAGGACTCAAGATCCGGGTTTTTTGGAAGTCAGGCAGCTGAACTTTGCAGCTGAGTCTTGTGGGGAAGTTGGAGGGCTTGGTGCCGGGGTGGAAGCGTAAGAAGTTTTCTACGTTCCAGGGCTTCATGTGGCGTGGGGATTGTCACCCTGGCTCTCAGTGTGTGACCAGCAAGCCTGAAGGCATAGCTGTTGAATTTTACTTGAAGTAAGAGGAGGGTTGAGGGTTTGGGCTTCAGGGTTACGGGATGGTTCGGGGCTCAGGGTTTCATGACTCGGTTTTGGAGCAAGCTTCGCTTCAGGAGGCTACTGTGTTGTGCACTGAGAGCCAAGCCTTCTGAGGCTACTATAGAAGCCGAAATATTCCATAGGGCTCCTGATTATGATCATAATACAAAGGAGCCCCAAACCCTATTGCAACAATTAAGGCTCCTACAATAACAGCTTTATATCAGCTTTCAGGGTCGGAAGTGAGGACGATCGGCTCGGCCGAGCCCGATCGAGGCCCATTTTTGATGGCAGGTCTGTTGTTTCAGAGTTTAGGGAAGTTTAGGTTTAGGGTTCAGGGTTGAGGGTTTGGGGTTCAGGGTTTAGGGTTTAGGGTTCAGGGTTCAGGGTTCAGGGTATATTATATGAATATAATATATTATTATATCATATTATAGTCTATTCTATTATATTACACACTATACTATACTAGTTCCTTCCGGCGGAGGTTTCCACTCACAACGTCGACATAATGAAATCCTGACACTGACATCCCAAGTCAACCGCCACCCGTTTTAGGATGATGACTTGCCGAAGGAACGTAAACCCTACATAAACCCTACAAGTTTGGGAGACGTTGCAAGGCGGACACCAAAAAGGCCCTCAAAAAAACAGCCCTAAACCCTAAACCCTAAACCAGAGGTCCCTCGTCCCCAACCCAGCACCCCATTTCTGGAATTGATGTGAAGCCCGAACGTTTAGGGTTTAGGGGTTTAGGATTTAAGATTTATGGGTTTAGGGTTCAGTGTTTAGGGTTTAGGGTTTAGGCAGGTTAGGCGCTGTGCATAAGGAGCAGCATGGACGACGAGACGCCCACTCAGGAGGGGCTCAGGGTCGCCAGGATATGGGGAGTTTTCTCAACAAGGGTCCCTTTTAGGGTCCTGTTTATATGGGTGCCGTATTATTTTGGGGACCTCAACAGGAACCCTAGTTGAGAGAACTACCCATATGGCATTCAATCGAAGGGTTTCTTGCAAGTGCTTCTAAGTCTTGTAGCACCTGCTTTTTTCGCTGAAGCCCATCTACCCGAAACCCAAAACCCTAAGTCCATCAAGCCCTAAGCCCATGAAGCCCTACGCCCTAAACCCATGAAGCCGTAAGCCCTAAACCCATGAAGCCCAAACCCATGAGAAGCCCAAACTCATGAGAAGCCCTAAACTTCACGGCCTTTGGGATGTCGGCCGACCTAATTCAGAGAGACTCGAGGGGGCACCATAGGGGTTTAAGGTTTAGGAGTCGAGGGTCGAGGGTTGGGGTATAGGGGTTTAAGGTTTCGAGTTTAGGGGTTTAGGGGTGGGTCTAGGGTTTCGGGTTTAGGGGTCTAGGGTTTAGGGGTTTAGGGGTGTAGAGTCTCGGGTTTATGGGTTTCCGGGTCGAGGGCTTAGGGTTTCGGGTTTACTGAACCCAATGTTGCCGAAGACCTTGAACGCCAAAGCCCCTAAGGCGGCAGCCAGCAAGCCAAAACCCGTCCACACCCCCCCAGGCGCTGGTAGAACCAGGGTTTAGGGTTTAGGGTTTCCTGTTTGGCTCCCTCATATAGGAATTCTTATGGGGCCCTTGCAGAAACCCAATCCTAACCCCTCCCCTGAACTTGAATTGGGAGATCGCCCAAAGTGGCCGCAGCCGTGCAGTGGTGTTGCTTTCTTTGTCGATGAGCAGATCCTAAGCCCGAAACCCTGCACCCCAAACCCGAAACCCTAATCCCTGAACCCCTCATACCTGCACCCTGAGCCCAAATCCCGAGTTTGAGGCATACCGACAAAGGCCTTGACAAGAAATCCCAGCCGGGAAGAGCTAGAAACTATAAACCCCGAGCGAGACAGGGTCCTCAACCATGAAAACTCCTGATGGCTAATCCTGAAAAGTGAAGACTCCCCGGCTAGCGAGGACCGGAACACACTCCTGAACCCTAAAACCCGCAGGTTGAAAAGTCCTTGGATTGTGGCTGTCTTTAAGGGCCATGACCGTAGAATATCGAACCTCACCTGAATGTAGTTTGTTTGGGACTGCCTCCACTCGTGCAGGACGCGGATGCTGCGGCTGGAGCGGCGGGGGCCCATGGACCGAGGGGTTTAGGCTTCAAGGCTTCGGGATGTGCTGGTTTGAAAAGGGATTTCTGATGCCACGTTTGTCCACCACTGTTGCTCGCACTCGTCTTGCTGCCATGATGCATTGCTACGGTATGGATCGTATTCGAACAAACGATCGCAGGCGATCGAGGAGTCGAATCAATGGGCTGCCACGTAACCCTCCAAGCCTAAACACCGCCGCAAACTATAGAAGCCTAAATAATTACCAATACTTT
>CAJNDV010004792.1:0-10335 GCA_905221635.1 Symbiodinium sp. CCMP2456 | reverse complement strand
GTTTAGGGCTTAAGGTTTAGGGTAGCTAGACACGTGCATTAAACTTTTTGGGATAAGATCAGGCTCTATAGAACTGAACGTGTGCACATTCCGGGGGCTTGCGACTGAGACTGTGTATCCTAGGTTTAGGGCTTAGGGTTTAGNNGGGTTTAGGGTTTAGGGTTGGAGATCGGGTCTTCTTCAGGCGGATTATCCTCCCGGTCGGATATTCCCATCTCCCCTGAGCTGGGCTACGTCCTCAACCTTCCATTTCTTTCATGCTACACCTTGAACCTTACCCGAATCTCCTAAACCCTAAACCCCAAACCCCAAACCCCAAGCCCCAAACCCTAAAGCCTGAACCCTAAACCCTAAACCCTGAAACTTAAGTCCCTAAGCCCGAAACTCCAAGCCCTGCGCTCTGAATCAATGGGTTGTTCCTCAGAGTCCGTAAATATACTTACTACCACTTACTCCTGAACCCAATCTGCTTGAATTTTGGGATGCTGGTACGTTCTGCGATTTGAGTGGTATCTTCAAGTGTTGTTCGCCTCATGGGCTTTCCGTATTTTGTTTAGGGGCACGTCAGCGGCAGGCATGATTGCACAGCTTTTTGGTGAGTTTTCCGTTGGCCTCCGCAGGTTCTAGAGTGTTTCAGGGTCTAACTGAGTTTAGGGTATAGGGTATAGGGATTCAGATTCGGTGTGTTTTGTTTGGGGTTTGCGAGCTTCAGGCTTGCGGTCTAAGACTCGTGCAGTTTAGGGTTTCTCGGCATTTGGGGTTCGAGGTGCGTTGGATTCGTTGGAGTTCTCACCGGTTTGGGTGCACCGGGCGTCCCGTCTTCATGAGCAAAAAGTCTTGCCGGGTGGCAGATGCATCATACCAGGTCCGCGAGGTGTAGTTAGCCTTTTGAAGGACTTCGTTGGTGTCTTGGACGTTCTTGTCGGGCAGTCAGGTAGAAGCAGTGAACTGGATGTGATGGCTTGTCGGTAAAGAGTGCAGTGCTTGCATCAGCCGTTGCTTTGCAATAGTTTCCATCGTTCACCATAGTGTTGTCATTGCTGTACTGGGGAGATGACGTTGAGGAAGAGGTAGAGTCGTTTACGACGACGACGCGACTTTCGTTGTTGCGACGACGACTTTTTAACGACGCGACGACATCCACCTGACCTGCGCGGCTTCGCAACCTGCTGTTCCGATGAGAAATACTGAAGACAACGAGGAACATGACCTCGGCATCGAGCAGATTCACCGCCAGATCAGCTAGACATTTACGCATAGTCAATCATATCTTTGCATTCAAGCCATGACTGTCTTTCAACGACTTCTGCCTTTGATCCGTCTTCGTCTTGACGAGCCCGTAAAACCTGCAGCATGTTCTCTCGAAGGGTTTCATGGTTGAGCTGAGATGACACATTCGGGTGCGGTTTTCTTCTTTTCTGCAGAAGCACTCCTACGATTCGTGTTCAGATAGTTTTTCCTGTAGGAAGTGCGAGTTTGAGGACAGTGATGTCACGATGAGATCTCAAACCAAATCATTGAAGGGCTTGCAACCGGCGTATGTCGGGTCTACTGTCCTTCAGCAGCCGTTGAAACCTATGCCGACAGTTCTTGTAGAGCATGCCCATGCGTTTGAGCGCTTGAGTGCCTTATGCGTTTTCTTCTTTTGATACCAACCAAGCATGACACGCTGCGAACCACCAGCGTGCTGCATCGTCTAGTCTATAGGTATATCTAGTGCTTTGGATGTAAGCTGCGCGGAGGTTTCGCGACAAAGACTGCCGAATGTCCGTCGGTTTCTCTCTCTCTCTATTTCTCTATCTTCTATTTCATCATTTTCGTGCTTGCTAATTATTGTAGTTGTACATCGTTGTTCTCTTTTGTAATCTCTATCTCTCTCTCCCTGTCTCCTGTCCCTGTATCTTTTTTCTCTCTCTTTCTCTCCGTTTGTTTTTCTCTCTGTCTCTACAGCAACATGGTGCAAATTTTTTCCCATTCACCGTGCCAGCAGTTAACTCACATACACACACACATAACATTCATGTGTATCTTTTATCTATTTCAGCAAAACCGTAACGACTAGTGTTTCTAACTATTCTGTTTTGTAGACTCACGACGGTAGATCCAAAGCTGACTCTAGCCGTAACACCGAAGCGCCAGATTGGTAAACGAGGTTTTTCAAACTGAGGGGTTCCTTGTTCGGGACTGTCGGGGTGATACTTTGGGCTCAGGGCTCACATTCGGGTTCCATAGTTGTTCAAACCCTCTTGGTATAGCTATTCAGCTATTCCACATGCATGTCCCCCAAATAGCCTTTTGCCAGGCTCGCTGTTGAGCCCGGGTTTCAGTCATGGGCAACGGTATTCCCAAGGGCCACTCCGTCGAACAGGACTTACAATCGTCTTTAAAGCTTACACCCAACAATCTACACCGTGAATCCCAAAGCCTAAGCCCTAAGCCGTAAACCCTGAGCTTTGAGCCTTAAGCCTTGAGCCCTGACGCCCAGAACCCCAGCTCCCAAAACCTTAAACACAAAAATAGCTTTAAATCCAAAAGATTTAGAATCCAAAAATCCTTCAAGCCAAAAAGTATCTGCCCTACGTCGTGAAGGTCCATGGTCACGGGGCTCCTTCGCACAGAGTGTCCCCGTCTGGACCCTGCGATCCGAGGCCGTGGGTTGTAACTATACGGTAACATCCTTTCTGGGACGCTTTAAAAGGCATCTTTCATCACCTGCACTCCGGCGTCATTGGGCCTACATGTTTCAAGACAGAAGTTTTAAGAGGAGCTGTGCCTCAGAAAGAAAGCCTCAAATCACTCAGAGTCTAAACGGTTCCGGCTGTGGTTCCAAGGCCTAGCTGCTTAAATGCCCGAAGTGATGCCCGACACCGAAGTCCCAAATTCAAGTTCCGGAAGTGTACTGTACCTAATCCAGCGTGTCCTAGTTAGCACTATCTACGGGGGTGCCAGCTCTTGTAGCCTGCAGCCGCGACACAACCATTTAAACTTCAGATGATGTGGTGTTATCGTTCTTCTTGTAGCCCCACAATAAGGCCATGGATATACACTCACCGATGTTCAGAAAGAGCCCTATATACACTCCTCACCCCTACACCCCAAACCCTTAACCACCAAATCCTAAAGCAAACCTTAAACCCGAACATCCGAAACCGAAACCCTAAACCCCGAACCTTAAACCCTCACCCCAAAACCCTAAAACCCTAACCCCCAGAAACCTAAAGCCTCGCTCCCAAACCCTAAACCCTAAGCCCCCTAAACCCCTAAACCCTACACCCTAGACCCTAAACCCTCTAAGCCCTAAGCCCTACACCCCCTAAAACCGTAAAACGGGAGGTCAAGGCTTCGAAGAGTTCGCGGCCATCCTTCGGCGAGCCCCGCGCCCCCGGATCTCGGCACTCTTCACGAAGGCCGGGCTTTCGGTTTAGGGTTTAGGNNAAGGACTTATATAAGGAAATCATAATCAGGAACCCTAAAGAGGGAGGTTCTTTAGGGTCCAGGTAGGGTTTAGGGGTTAAGGGTTTAGGGTTTAGGGTGTAGGGTTTCAGGTTTAGGGTGTAGGGTGTGGGGTTTAAGGTTTAGGACGACGGGATCTCGCGCATTTTGTATTCTATGTCTTTTTTTGAGAAGGGCGGACCCGCAACCAGAAGCTCCAAGCGCAAAGTAGACCTCGGGCCACTCTTGAGCAGCCTAGGGTAGTTTCTGACGACGTCATGTATGCATCCACCCATCCACCTACATCCATCCACCCATGCATACATGGGAGTTCCGAAAATTAGGGTATCCTATTTGGGGGGTCCTTATAATGAGGATCCTACTATTTAGGGTACTATATTAGGGTCCCCTATATTCTGAAACCCCCACATATACTCAGTACCAAGACTCCGCAACACTTCAAAGACGAGGGTGACATGTGGTCTCCAATGGCCCACTACGAGGCGCTGAAAGGTGGCTGGGCGGTTTGATGGGACCTTTTGCGGGACGAAGTTGAGGGGTCTTTGGGTCATGTCATGCTGAAGTTGCTGAAGTGCTGAAGCGTAGGGTGCTGAACGGACATTGCAAGGCTTTTCTGGAGCTCTACAGGTCTCCCTGTTGGGTATTGGTTTCTACGGTTTTCGGAGTCAGCCTTAGAGGCGTGTCGAGCTCAGGGGTTGGAGAGGTAGGCTTGCGCCTGCGACTCCCTCCTCGATTTCTCTTTGCGGGGGGCTCGCAATACCTAAACCCTACACCCAAATTCCTCACAGCAAGATACTGGCCACAAAGCCGAGTACCCTGCAAGGGTTACTTGCGAGAATGATCACGATGATAGTTATATGAACTTGAAACGTGTTATATGGGTAATATAACATATACCAGATGAAATTTGCCACTTGTCGTGGTGGTTGTACCCAGAAGTCATGGAGCCTCTGGAACTTCATCGAATCATCCTGCAGAATCAAAGCCCACACACTTCAACTTGACCCCGTAGTTGTTGAGCCTTCGCGACGAAGGTCTCCTTGATCCCAACACCGACGAAGTGTTGGATTTGGCCTCCACCAAATGGTCTCTCGGGCCTCGGTTTGGGGTTCCGGGCTCTAGAACTGGGTGTTCGTCGTTCTACGACTGGGGATTTTATTCTTCCCTTCGGGATTGGAGTGAGGAGTCAGGAGGCTTTTGGCTAAACTCTAAAGCGAAACCCAAAGCCTAAACCTGAAACCCAGCACCCTCCAGGAGTCGGTGGTCGCCAGTCTCAGATTCAACTGTTGCTGAAGAGTTCAAGGTTTAGGGTTTAGGGGTTTAGGGTTTAGGGGTTTAGGGTTTAGGGTTTAGGGTTTAGGGAGCAGTATTTCAGCCCATCAAGCCTCGAAAGCCATGCAAAGAAATCCCATACCCGGCACTCCGAAGCCCGATCCGATGCAAACAAACCCCAAACCCCTGGCCAGAACCCTGAAATTCTGAAAACGCCGGAAAGCTTAGGGTTTAGGGTTGGTGTATCCGGTAGCCAGTGTTAAGGAGGCCCCTCAAGGGGACCCTTCTCAACCCTACTTATGGCTCTCTTAAAAGGGACCTTCTTGAGAGGGTCTCGTCCCGGTGAGGGAGCCAGAAAGCATAAGTCTTGGGTGGTATATCCCTACCTTCTCGGTGTACAAGAGGGGATTATATAGGGGATATCTCAAGCCCCAAACCCAACAGCCCTATATAAACTATAAACCACCCCAAAACGCTAAATCCTGAACCCGTGATTCTGGCTTTAGGTGCTTTGCTGGGCCCTACTTGGGGCTCAGCGCCAGAGTGTAGCTGTCGTTTTCTAGACTTTACCAAGTACCAAAAGGCTCCTTCTTGGGCTTTCTGGGGGAGGGTTTCGGCTTTGAGGGCTAGGGTTTGGGATCTCACTACAAAGGTCCAGGAGCCTTAGGGTAGAACTCCGAGTTTGTCGTAAAGTCAGGACTCGAAGCTTCAATCGGTAGACCCCACAGACCTGACTGCGCGAGGCTCGGAAGCCGAAACTAGCAAAAAAGCTTCGCGCCTAAAACCCGAAGCCCTACACCCTAAACCCTGAAGCCTACTCCGTAATCAAACCCAAAGCCCTAAGTCCCAAACTCGACACCCCAGGCCCTAAACACGAAACCCCAAACCCTGCACCCTACAACCCCAGGTCCGAAAACGGTAAGCCGGAAAATCGAGAAGTGTACCAAGTTACGCGTAAAATGAGAAATGCCGTAAGCCCTAAACCCGGATCCCAATGCCCTGAACCCAGCAGACCTAGCCCTGAACCCTAAACCCCAAACCCTAAACCCTAAACGCTAAACCCTAAACCCTAAACCCTAAACCCTGAACCCTAAAACCTAAACCCTAAACCCGGCAGACTAGGCCCTGAGGGGCCGAAGCCCGGAACCCTAAGCCCTAAAACCTCAAAGCCCATGGCAGGAAGGCTGGTGGGCCTCCGAGGCACGAGTTCGTCCTCTCTTCGCCTCACCTACTGGACTCTCAAGCATGACTTTGGAGTTTAGGGTTTAGGGTCTAGGGTTTAGGGTTTGGGGTTTAGGGTTTAGGGCTTAGGGCTTAGGGTTTAGGGTTTAGGGTTTAGGGTTTAGGGTTTGGGGCTTTGGATTGGGGCTAAGAGCACAGGCATTAGGATCATTAGGATTAGGGTGTAGGTACCATCTGTTTGGCCCCTTAAACACTGTACTAGTCTTCTACAGGAACAGACAGGCAATAAAACCCTAAACCCTAAACCCTAAACCCTAAACCCTAAATCCTAAATTTTGCCTTGAGGCCAGATCCCGAACCCTAAACCCTAAACCCTGAACCCTCCGTCAGAGACCCAGTGCTACCCCACTGGGTTCTTATTACGGAATTTAGTTCCAACTGCCCTAATAAAAAGACGCCATATCATTATCGCTTATCATAGATACCGATTATGGTAGTTAAACTAAGTTTTTTGACAAGAACCCAAGAAATCATGGCATAGAGCTTCAGATCAAATTGTCTAGAGTTTTGCAGCCCTACTGCCGTCGACTTCTGATGGTCGCAAGCAAGAAAAGGAAGCCTGGAATCAATGCAGAGTTTGAGTAGTTCGGATGTTCAGGTTCTTCTTGTCTGGGTCTTATAACTCGCAACGTTTTAAGGGGCTCGTAACGGGCTCGTATAAAAGAGCAGGCTCCGAAATCAACCTCGACACCATTACAGTCACTACCCTAAACCCCATACCCTAGGCCATAAAATCCCGGAGCCTCCAACGAGCAGATTTCCTGCCCTGCCCTGCCCTGCCCTACCCTCTGTCTCTTGCTGCATGAACGAGCTTGAAACAAAGAAAAACAAAGCCATGGAATGAGTTTAGAGTCTAGAGCTAAACCCTGAAAGGAATAGGTTTGGGTGGTTTGGCCGCCTCAGACGGCGTGGGGTGGGAGAGAAAGACGAGCCCTCCACCGTCGGGGCTCCAGCAGCGAATCGTCAAACTGCGATACACCGGAAATTGCATTGTCGCTAGATGCTTCCGCCTCTGCGCCATTCTACAGCAAACCCTAAGCCCTAAACCCTAGACCCTAAACCCTAAACCTTGCCAAGGACATGGCGGGCCTCGTCGCAGCATCGATTGCCAGAAGTCCCCCAAAAAGTGCAGCCACGTCGACTCCAGGGTTAGCTAGAGTTCAGGGTTGTATAAGTTTCCCAAGGCTTCATAGGGTTTCAGCGGCGCTCTACATGGATTTCGGTCTATACAGGGGCATGAGTCATTAGACTGGGGTCTTGGTATATATTACACTATAACTATACAGGGCCTGCCGGGGGGATATTCTTCGATAATCGGGGTTATAAGCAAGTTGTACAGTCCACCGTCTTTATAACCTTAGTCACGAAGCACCGTGATACTCTGTGTAGACCTTTTCTCACAGAACCTTTATTGAACGCTTATAGAACCCCTATAGAGCCCGATAGAATCCGACAGATCCAAAAACTTGGCTGTCACAGGAGCTCCTTGGCAAGCCGGTGACCTTCTTGGACGAGTGCGTCGGCGAGAAGGTGGGGTGCATGAGCCTGTTGTCTAGGGTCTTGGGTTTAGGGCTTCATCCTTATTGGGGGTCTTCCGCAAGAGTGCCTGACCTACTAAACTCATAGGCCCAAACCCTAAATCCCAAACCCAGAACCCGAACCCTAAACCTAAACCCTGAAAACCCCAAACCCTAAACCTTTAAACCCCAAACCCTAAAACCCCAAGCCTACAGCCAGAACCATAGGCCCCAAGCCCTCACGCCTGAACCCCTTCGGAAAGGTCGAGGCCGCGTGCAAAGACCCTGCCCCCGGCACCGCAGGGACCTTATGCTGCTCTTCCGAGGGTTTAGGGTTCAGGGTTTAGGGTTTAGGGTTTAGGGTTTAGGGTTTAGGGTTTAGGGTTTAGGGGTTTGGAACTTCCAGGCCTCTAAGGCCTGAATGAACCCTGAATAACCCAATTTTTTGTTAGGATTCTTGATTACTTTGTTTTTTAAATGTACGTCCTCAAAAAGGTAGCTTTTGTAGCGTCCATGTAGGGAGACGTTTCGAGTGTAGGGGTTTAGGGGCTTGAGGGTGTGGGGGTTCAGAGGTTTAGAGCTTTGGGGGTTTAGGTTTAGGAGTCAGGCGTTTAGGGTTCCCGGCTTGAGGGTCTAAGGTTCATTGGTGGGGGTTCAGGTTACGTAAATCTCGGCTGTAGTTGTACTGAAGCATGTAGCTTGCAGGACTGGCGCTTGGAGCGCCCAGGGTGTTTGACATACATATCCGTACCTTTGGGCCGCGGTGCTCTTTGCAGGCTCAGACACATGGCTAAAACCCGCCTATTAAATACCTCCTGGCAGGTCTGTGTTTCTATCTCCATAAACCTCGAAGCAAAGCAAAGGCCTCAAGGCTGTAAGGGTTTTGGGTTGTTGGGTATGGTCTCCAGGGAGTTGAACCGGTGCAAGTTCCGGTTTAGGTTCAATCATTCCCGGCATTCTCCTGGTTCGGCTCAGCATGAATTCCTGAATGAGAAAGTTGTAGTAACACGCGTGTTGCGTGGAGTAGGGTTTCGCATTATTTCGTTCTATATCGTACTATATTACATTTCATTGCCTTGCCGCAGCATTTCCAGGCTTCAAGCAACCAGTCTGAGCGACTGAACAGGGCGAACGCCAACGCTATCAAAGCCATCCTTAATCGGTGCGCACGGGCCTGTTTCCCCGAGTCCTAAACACGAAAACCCTGAAGATCGGATGTAGTTTAGGGTTTTGGGTTTGGGGTTTAGGCAGTTTCGGGTTTAGCGCAGGGTAACGGGTAAAGGTGATTTTTTTCCCGGGGGAGGGTTGGTTGAGAGAAGTTTCGAAAATCATGTCGGGATTGGCACTGTTATGCAGTTCTGCTGGAATGTGCCCACGGGGCTTCGGGTCCAGGGATTACCCTAAGCCCAAAACCTTACAAGTGCGCGCGTGTATGGGGTTCCGTTCCGGAGATGCCACGAACACATTCTGTTCAGAGCTCCAACCCTCGCCAAGTCTTGCATACCCTGAATCTGCGTCTCAATAGTGGGCCTAGGGTTGAGGGGCAGGTAGGGATCGTAAGAACGGGAGGGTACCACAGTGAGCTGCGGAAGTTTGAGCCGGGCAGTGTTTTTAATAGCAGACACTCGGGGACCAAACCAAAAAGGAAAGCGTTGCCCTTCGGCGTTCAAGGCAGTTTATGGCCCCGATCTGTCGCTATATTCATACTTTCGTATACTCAGTACCGATAGGACTGTTTTCTGACAAGGCTTAGCTGGAACAGTCGTGCGGTTCTCATGTTCACCAAGCTTACACGTCTACACACCCATTGACTGGATCCGCTCATCTGTTGATGGTTCCCAGGAGCCAACTGCCGCCATTATCAAGCAGGGTCATGGAGGCGTTTTACATGTGTGTTCAACATTAATCGTCCGCTTCCACCATCTGCAAATGTTGAACCTCCATATCTTCTCTTGACAGGGAGGCGTGTATTCACGTTCATTCAGTATGTATTTTGTAATCTGCCAGCGTTGAAATCAGCCATGGAATTCTGATTGTTACATTTTGCTGTGCTGAGCCTTGGGATGGCACCGAAGCAGAAGCATGTGACTCCGAACCAAGCTGCGCGATTGAGCCCATGGGACTTGCTCAATCAATGCGAGGCATGGGGGATTGAAAGGGAGAACACCTCACGGATCTAGACATTATGCAGCTATGACTGGCGTTGGCGCAGCGATGCAGCGGAGCGCAGGCCGGTTCAGTCGGCGCACGCACGGTGCTGCGTTCTAGATTGGTTGAAGCATTATGTCGTTATTTCTAGATTCGTAAACCTGCCGGCGCACGAATGCCGCCAGGCATCGCTGCCTTCAGGCAAGGGACCCAGGCAAAGCCCACAGAAGCTACACAGGAGCAGGCTGCGGACGCTGAGCCCGTAGAAGGAGAAGCATCGTCGGAGCTTCTGAATGGGAGTCGAACCGCAGCGAGGATGTGCATCAGCTCTTGGAGCACTCTTTCCACCAGATGGACATTGAAAAAACAAGCTACAATGTCAAAGCCTTTGATCGTATATGCGGTTGCTATATTGAACACGCAATCAAAAAAGTTCCTCGCGCACCACTTGCCCATCACATGAAAGCATACATGGACGCAGGTGTTTTTGCTACAGCTAAATCAAGGGTGGATTGGCTGAAGACGTTCGGTGGACTGCGGCCACGCCAGTTTGTGGCGAAGCCGCCAAAGGCGTGCGTGAAGTGATGTGAGATGTGCTGGCGTACCGTGCCCAAAAGCTAGCGCTACGATTTGAAGCTTAGTTTCACAGAACCCTTGAGAGGACCCAACAAGCCTTTTATCAGAGTTTCGCCTGTGTGCCTTC
>CAJNDV010004781.1:75218-86285 GCA_905221635.1 Symbiodinium sp. CCMP2456 | reverse complement strand
CCTGTTGTCTAGCTGCAGCGCGAGTGGCGCGGACGACTTTAATTTTTCACCCGCGTGCGGTCGCAATGTACACTTCCACCACCACCACCACCACCACCACCACCACCACCACCACCACCACGACGACCGACGACCGACGAGCTACTACTACTACTACTACTACTACTACTACTACTTTTACTTCTACTTCTACTTCTATGTCTATTTCTACTTCTACTACTACTGCTAACTACTACTGCTAACTACTCAGTACCATCTACCACCTACCAAATACTAACTACTAAGTAACTACTAACGGCTGACTTCTAACTACTATCTATTAACTAGCAAATACTAACTACCAACTACCCACTACCCACTACTAACTACTAACCTCTAACTGCTACTACTGCTACTGCTAGTGCTCCTACTGCTACAGCAACAACTACTACTACTTCCACTTACTACTTGTACATCTGCTTCTACTTCTGCTACCACTGGTATTGTGAGTGCCGCGACAACGACCAGCACTATCAGCAGTATTTCTTGTGTAGTTGTTGCGGCTACTGTTGCCGCTGCCTTTTCTTTCCGTCCTGCATGGACTCCAGGTGCTCGAAACAGAACTCAAAGAGCTCGAGGTAGAACTGACAACGGCTTGGGCCCTCTGAGATGATGCACATCCACTTATCCTTTTCACTTTTCAGGGCGTGAGGCCTCTGGACCACTCCCCAATGTGCAAACACAACAGCGTGATAAGCAAGTCTCCTAAACATGGATGGCTTAACGCCAGCCCTGACTGCCCCCAATACGGAACACTTAGCCACCACCGGACGCTGATTCACGGCTACGACTTGCTGCAAGGCGCTTCAGGACCCTAATGCATTGGTTCGGCGTTCTGGCAAGGCAGCAAACACGATACTTACGACTGCTGGCAAAGAACCACTAGTAACTAGTAGCAACAGCCGACAACTGACTCTGCTGATGGCAACCAAAAACTGCCACAGCTTCCCGGCAAATCTAAGCCCAGTCCGGAAAGAGCCGACCTTGAACACTAGAGGCTCAGAAAAGATCAGTGGAGCAAGCCTGCTAGGAAGTCAAAGGAGGTGGCACTCGCACTCGCAGCTGCACGGCGTTTCGCTCTCGACCAGGTTTCCTCGGCCTCAAGCCTGAAACTCCCGTCGTTAGACCCGAAAGCCTCAACAGCAACCTTCTGCTAAACTTAAACACAGAGGGGCTTCGTGGTCGGGGGCCGTTTACGGCTTAGGCATCGGGAATCTACCGCAGTGCAGGCCCGGAGTTGCTCGGAGATCTTCTGCCATGCCTTCATTTATTGCAGATTAACACATCTCAGCTCTGGACCAACAGCCCCTGCCCCGTCGCACGAAGCACGCGCACGACGTCCGACACCGCCTTGCTGAGACTCTCGTGCGCTTTTTAGCAAACATGCTGCGGGGGCACGGCTCTCTAAGGCTCTAGTGGCCACGAATACCAAATCCCGCAGCCGAAATCGTATCAGCAATTGCCTTGCGATATCAAGCAATAGGTCATGAATCATAACAGTGTATCAGCATGGATTGCTCATACTACGAAAGAATCTGCTCATTTGAGATTATAACATTCGAAAATTCTGGTTGATTGACGGTCCCTTCAACGCCGTCTTTGTGTCGAGGCACGAGAAGCCGTGCTGCGAAGGTGTATATAGGGCATCAGGATGCTTAGACGATTCTTGCGAGTCTTGATGAGCTGTAGCAATGTCAAGCACTGTATTGTCGAACTTGCCAGCACACAAATGGAGGACACGATTCATCCTCGTGTTCTGTGTGTTCCGCGCTCCACGAAATTTGCTGACTGCGCCTTTGCATCAATAAGCCTCGAATGCCGCCAAAAGATCCAGCGATGCAGCTTTCTTAGCACAAACACATGCAAAACCCGAACGAAGAAACTGGCGACTGTAGTAAGCCTGAAGGTTTAGGGTTTAGGGTGGTATTTTGTGTGAGTTGCACGTAGTTACGTCACACATATATATATGCCTATCCACAAGCAGGAACGATATAGTTTGGGACTTCCGGGCTTAGAGTATGGGCCCCGCAGATCAAAGGCAAAGCTGAGAATGTGACAATCGCAATCTTAGCCTGAGCCTTTCAAGAACTGAGCTTACTTTGGGCTTCCGGAGCCAAGCCCCGAACGAGGCAATCTACTTTTCTCAACCCTGATCCCTCAAGCACCCTGTCAGCCACACCTTCAGCCTGAACCGGGAAACTCGGGAAACCCTGACACGCGTAAGCCCTGAACCCCGAACCCCCGCGTTGTCCTCCGCTCCGGGTCTCGCGCGCACGCGAAGTGTGACCTGGGTGCGCCGCCAAGAGACGGTCTGTTGAAGACCGCCGAGTTTGGAGGTCTCCGATGCGGTATCATGCCACTGCGGTTTCGCAAACTTGCAATGCTCTTCATAGAAACATAGAAGACGTGGACATTGTAGCAGAAAAGGCAACCTTGGCATGAAGAGCAGCGCCGTTGTCGCAGTGGCCACAGTATTCGTCGTCGTGCTGGTGACTGAAACTGCCAAAGTGGCAGCTGGTAGTGTAGTTGTGATATATAACTAGTAGTAGTCGTCGTCGCAGAAGTAGTCGTCGTCGTAGTCGTAGCGGTTGTACTAGAAGAAGAAGTAGTAGTAGCAGTACCAGTACCAGTACCAGTAGTAGTAGTAGTAGTAGTAGTAGTAGTAGTAGTAGTAGTAATAGTAGTAGTTAGCCGTCGTCGTCGTAGCAGTAGGAGAAGTGGTCGTCAACCTAGTCGTAGTAGTACTAGACTTCTCTCTCTCTCTGTGAAATTCCAGAACACTAGAAACTGCAAGCACGCTGCTTCTCTGGACTCCCCGACCGGTGTCACGACCTCCCGCAAAGGGAGCCTGAGTCGCAAAGCCACGAAAGCCTCGGATAAGTCCGCCAGTTCCTTGCCAGGCATGATTTTCACGGGAGGGCTGTAGCTTCATCGGGGTTCGAGAGTTGACGTTGCGGGATTTTAGGTTAGGGTTCGGAGACATGAGGCTTTAGAATTGTTGGAATATAGATAGGATAGGTTACCATAGGTACACGCGCACTCATGATAAAGAATCATTGGAACTCGGGCTTCTGCTCCGAGCGCTGCCCAAATACCTCCCACACACACACACAAACCCTGCGTCCGGCTCTGGCACAAACTGCCAGTAGCTGAAATTCAGACGGTGCCTGAGCCTCCAAATGGACACTTTGACTTAAACCCAGAACGCAGGACTATATATCCTGCTAAGTAGTGTTTGGAGAGGTTGATTGGCAACTCTGCTGGAAAGCTGTTGGAGAAAACAGGACCACCACAGTCTAAACACCTTCACCCGTCAACCGCAAGGACGAATACCTAGTAATGTACCCCACACCTTCTTCCTTAAACTAAGCCCGTATGTCGAAATCCCCAGGACCCTTGCCATGACCCAAGTATCCCTCGACCCTATAAACACCAAAAGTCGATTTTCGAGTGCCTGTAGTGGAGCCTCCCTGGCAAGCCCCAGGCTCCTTCCAACCTCGGAGACATGCGGCTTTGAGGCTTCAGGCGTGTAGGGAAATCATACGATGTAGAAGGGTGAAAGGTTTAAGCATCAGAAGGTTTGCAGCTGAGGAGGTATAACGTATACAAGGTGGTCTACGGATAGGTGTACAATTACTATGATTCGGGGGGGGGGGGGCTGTGCAGGGACCACGCACCTCCACGCCAAGACCACTGGGGCTTATGGAGAAAATTGTTGTGATTTTTTTTTTGAGATGATGGCGCCGTTGAGCAGAATGATCATGCAACGGGAAGCAACACTTTACACCTCGAGGACATTCGAGGACCCTAAAGGGTCCAAGGCAAGATACGTCGGGAAACCGAGCCTGACATCTGAGCATTCCAGACGAAGCCTCACATACCGAACGCTTTCAACGCCGTGAAGATCAATACACAAACCCCCACGCAACTCTACTCACCGAGTAGCCTCGAGCACGAAGTCTCATTCCCGATTGTTGCTCTTTACCTCTTCATTGATCAAATGAGGTCCAAGGCCGTTCTTCGGCCCAAGGTTTTTCGAGATAGCGTCATGCTTGCACCACTTCCGCAGATAGGCCGCGAACCCTAGCTAGCATAGGAACCTCAACAGCTACTGCCATGATTCCTGCAACAGAACCATGGAACTTCAATATGTCACCTGTAGTACCTACAGTTGGTACACCCCTGCATGACCCCTTCTTCATTATCGCGGCCCAGTGCTGCGATGCCTCGATGAAACCTACATAACACTACTGCCCTGCTGTGTCGAACACAGTTTCGAACTTTGTTGAGCGGTTTCAGGGCCTCTTTAAACACTGCCTTTTCTCGTACCTTGGTACAGTAAACTCCTCGTCACACTGCGACCCTGCATTAGCTCTCGGGTACAAAACACACCAACACCAAACAAGTCCTACACCCTGCACCCTTCATCGAGGTAGTGCTAACCAAGACCGATCCTCGGCAGTAACCTGGAAATCAGGGCTTGGCCCCGAAATTCTATGTACAAAGGCATACTGCCGGCTTTTTGAGATTGGTATGAAGGACGAAACGACACTCTTGAAACTAGGAGTGAGAGATTCGATCTGCCCCTTAATTTGCAACTGCACTATACCAGAAAGAAGGCATGCATCATTAGCAACCTGATAGTTTCCTCATGTATAAGCTCCAGGATTGTAGCAGCAAGAAATGTACTTGCGACAATTCTGCGTGGTTTGATCCCTTCCTAGATGCACATAAAGCATGTTGCATCTATTGCAGCCCATCTCACAACTGCCATGGGTATATAGACGGTCCCACTAGCCATGTCAAACGGGTATATGATTCACTGGCAGTTCTTCGTCACTGTCTACGCCTCTGTATTCCCTGCAGAAGCAGCATTGACCTGGATCTCTGAGAGGAGCAGCTGATAGGTCTCCTCGGTAGTCGTCTGATTTGGTTCAAGGCCTTTGTATCCGGACGCTGCTCAATCGGCCGGGGCTTGGCGTGTTAGCTAGAAAGTCTTGTCCGAAGTTTGATTGTCCATTCTTGGCTTGGGGCCTGCATCGAAACAATGTTGCAGTTGTTCCGAATAGGTTTTAGGTCGTCACACCGCAGCGGAAGGTTCTACGACGACTACGACTACGACTACGACTACGACTAGGACTACGACTACGACTACGACTACGACTACTGCTACTACTACTACTACTACTACTACTACTACTCCTGCTACTACTACTACTACTACTACTACTACTACTACTACTACTCTCTGCTCCTGCTGCTACTGCTACTGCTACTGCTACTGCTGCTGCTAGTGCTACCAGCAGAGCTCGCATTAACAAAAACCTGCATTGAACACAATACCATTAACATTAATAATTCGCTAAGATAGGGCATACACTGATGATAAACATCACCTCAACATTACATATAGCTGCAACGCCAATCACTATGTGGCGAAGGGCTATACGTAAAAAACGTTGCAATATCACAAGATAGGCCAGGATCAGCTGCACTGATGTTCGTAGTTAATGCACATGATAGCCGTCGTCATCACAGCATAGTAAAGCTACAGCGAATGGCTTGTAGCTGGCTGCAGCCTACCCAAACTTCCACAGGCTCCACGTTGTTGCAAACCATCTCCTACAACAAACCGCGTCCTAGGACTGCCCAAACCTGCACAACTCCAACGCTTTGAGTTGTTGACCTTTCTATACAGAGCACTACAGGGGCCCGCTGGCAACAAAAGGTGTCTACTCGGAGAGGCTGCGACATTATCCATGCCCAAGTGCGAATATGAATCAATCCTTTTTAAGCTTGCATGCATGGTTCGTGCCACATGGACAAACTAAGTAGGGCGCATCCAGCACAGACTGCCGGAAAGCACCGCTTGTTGATGATGCTTCATGTCAGAACTGGAGCAACTCAGCAAGGGTGCAGGCACAACGCATGCTTGGCTCTGAAGATGTCGACTTTTGCTGGAAAGATCCAAAGGCTCACACCGCCAGCAAACCTACAAACCCTCAAGTCCCTTCATCGGAGGAGATTCCTGAAAGGCCTCCTCCTCGGTGCGGCTCCTGACTGCCAACACGCCCATATCATCTTGGAGTCGAGGGCATATCGTTCTGATCGCAATGACCATATGCTGGGATATCTCTTTCTTTGGACATCTGGCTGAACGTTGATTTGCTTTGAGGGGCTTAAGCCAGAACAACCACCCAAGAGTAGATAAATAGCCGAGTCCAAGAAGCAAAGAAAACGTCATGCTTTTCCTACACGCCAATTCACACGCCGGAAACTCGAAATTTTTAACTTTAAATTCCCCGATGTAAACCGCAAACTCGCATCCTGAGGACCCTCAGAGCCCTTTCGCCTGCGGTGTCCAGCTTGGCGCACTGCTGCTGCGGCGGGGAGCCTGGTGGGTCGTAGTTGCTGTTGGTTCTATAGGGGTGATCTTCGAAGAAAAAGCATCCACCCGTCGCCAAGCCGCATGCACCATCGTACTATGGGGGAGCGATTAGCTGCAAACACCCAAACCCATCCCTTTCAGCCGGTCGCCAAACCTGAAGCTGAAACCTTACGCATGTATGTATGCATGTCTGTACGTATGCATGTATGTATCTATGCACGCATGTCTGTAGCAGTATGTATGCATGTATGTATGTATGCATGCATGTAGATGTATGCATTTGTGTGTATGTATATATATATATATGTATATATATATATATGTGTATGTACATATATATATATATACATTCAGTATATATAGATATATATTTATATGTTTAGAAATGAACAAACAAATGAAGTCAGGAAGGAAGGCTGGATGGAAGGACTAAACGAAGGAACGGAAGAACAAACGAATGAATGAATCAATGAAGGAAGGAACGAACGAATGAATGAATTAATGAACGAATGGAAGAAGGAAGGAAGCATGGAAGGATGGAAGGAATGGGTGAATTAATTAATACATCATTGTATGTATGTGTGTATGTCTGGATGTACGTATGTATGGATGGACGGATGGATAGATGGATGGATGCATGTACGGTACAGAACTTATATGTGGATGCATCCACAATTCCTTAACACCAGTGCCCGTTTGCATGCAAGCAAGCGATCCTACACTGCGCATGCGCATGTCTGTCTCGTGTGACGTACATACTTTTTCATCTCATGCATGTGGCTGACATTCACTTGCAACAATGCCCCAATCGCAAATCTCATGGTGACCGTGGTATGACGGTGGATGTCTAGCCTATCAATGAAACATACGAAAGCAAAGGTGTCCTTGACCCACACATGTCCAGCGGCTGTTGCTTCGATGATGTGAATAGGACCCTTGCCGGCTTGAGCACGGTGTTGTCATACAAGTAGCAACACTATCTTTCGGAACGGCCTGGGTTAAAGCATGGATAAAAATGGCTTGCCCTAGGGTCTACTTCCGTGATGTTTGGTCTGTGATGTTCACGCCTAGTTTCAAAATACTTTCATAGGACTCGTAAAGCTCATTCCACTACCACATTGGTGCTGCTGTTGATGTTGTCACGGCTACCGTTTGCCGTTTGTTTTCTCGTTACACTAGTGAGAGTCCTGTCGAGATGCTTATACCATGGGGACGGCCACAACGAGACCNNCCCCCCCCCTAAAAAAAAAAAAAAAACAGCAATTTGAGGGAATCCTTAGAATCTCGTAGACGGAGAAAGAAAGCTCAGGTCTGCGCTCCGCTTCCAGCGACGTGCGCCTAAAGCAGAGGCTGTAAACTCCCCGTGCCAAGGACCTGCACTTAAAAAGTCATCCAAGTTCTCACGATACCAGGAAGAGACGGAGAATAATAAATAGAATAGTATCTTGCCCGTACCCCGTCAGGGAACCAGATTGCACAATGCTGCAGGCCCAACACATCTGACAATTTTTGCGCCTACAACCCGATTGTCCAAATAGATGCGTTTCCAGCCATACTGGACCGTATGTGAAATAAAGTAGCACCAATTTTGCTACTGATAATGTATGCTCTTAGTGGTAGTGGAGGTGATGGCCTGGCGTGGGTTTCTTTTGGATCTTCAAGGACTTGTGCCAGTCGTTAGAACCCAGGTGCTCCAGCCTAGCCGCTAGCCCAAATCGGCTGATGCCTTTCAAGGCCTACTTAGCCGATGGCTTAACAAATGCGCCGTACCACGCATACGAGAAGGACCTTAAGAATCCAAACACCCAGCCCATCCTACAAGGGTTGTATATCAATCCAAAGGCCCGAAGCCCTCACCACTAAAGACACCAAGTGATGAAGCCATACATGTCGTGGCAAACAGAGACGCTGACCTATCGAGGATCGTCTGCCACTTCTGGCGGAGGTCTGAGAGTGAGTCCTGCGAGTTGGGTTCTGGACACCTGGGTTGCGACACTGGTACCCTAAACCCTAAACCCTAAACCCTAATCTGTTACGTGTGGTCCAGTTCAAACAACGCGATTAACCTTCCTATGATTCTCTTCTGCAGGAACGTTCTGGGAGTTCGCTTACCTGTGGAGCTGGTTCCATGGGCCCTTATATTGCTCATCTACAACCCCGAAACCAAGATCACAAAGCCTACATTCTTAGGTGCATATGTGCTTTGGAGGCTTACGATGATCTCGTCAAGAGTGCTGCAACTGTAGTTCTTTATGCACGGCCCTCGGTTACTTTCCTCGCAGGGACAGTAGGGTCAGAAAGACTCTCTTGCTAGGGCCGATTTGGCGTTCGGGCTGACTGAATAGTTCCAATGCAAACACCACGTCTTTGCCATGCATGCCCTGACCTCAAGAGGTAGCTGTCATCCTAGAATACCACCACTGGCACCATGTCAGTCCGCATCATCATTTCTATGATTCTGCATCTTGCAGTCTCTCAGCCCCCCTCGGTCTCACACCCGAAGCCCTGAATCTGAAACGGTCGGCACGAAGACAAAACTCCTCAGCTGCTACCGTTAGACTTTTGCAAACCATGATACACAGCTTTTCATCGACCGCGCGCAAATACCCTGAACCAAGCCCTGCAAGCCCAAATCGCCCAAGGCTAACCCCTGAGCCGCCTGGGCTAAGGCCTTAGTGCGCTCGTCACCGGTGAGGTTCTTCAGCCTAACTTCTCGGTCGCTATGTTAAGAACTTCGGGATGGACTTCCAGGCCAGCATTTAGGGCGTCAGCTAACGGCAATGTTCAAAGGTCAAAACGCCAAGTTTAGGGTTCGAGCATGGCTGCGCTCGATTATTCAAAACTTGTACAGAAGATACGGAGTCTTCAAAGCAATTTCTCGCAGCCCGGGGTTTCGTTTTTCATGTACTGTGTGGTGTGATGTTCCGCCTGCTTCGTTTGGATTGGGCACTGGTCATTTCAGATGTGGCTCGCACCGTGCGGAAGGGTTCGCACACACCTTGCCCCTGCCATCACGTCATGTCCGAATGAATGGAGCCAGAGTCGTGACTCTGGACCATTTGGTTGCTGAGTCACAGGCAAAAATGCCCAAACATTCCCCCATGCTGAAGCCTAAGATCTCCAAAGGCCTGCATCTCAACGTTGGCGTGTGGCAGAAACACGCGACTTAGCTCCATCCAACGTTGAAGTGCCAACCATTCCGACTGGCGTCTAGGGTGTGGTTCTTCATTGGGGGTGTCATAACACTTAACCCCTACACCCTGGACCAACGTGGCCCACATGGTCCCCCCAAAACCCTGCCTGCTCAAGTCCAGGGGAGAAGAGCTGTCGCCTCAGAAGGTGCATCACAATGGGCAGAAAAACCTTACCAAGAACTTCCGCAAGGTCTATGATGGTCTATGGATGTCTATGGGGTTGGCGACTTCTGGATTCAAGGTGACAAGAGCTGTGCGGTGAGCCGCCCCGTTCAAACGGGTCGAGATTGTGAGGACCAAATAACCAGCAAACGGTAGCAGGACTTCGGCTTGCCCTGCATGCATTGGTCATAGGCTTTCAGGGCGGTCATATTGCAAAAGCTTTTCTACTTTGGGACAGTTTATGCTAGGCTGGGTACTCTTTTGCTGCTTTTGCTGTTTTACTCTCATTACAGCCGGACTACTGGCAATCTGAGGTCAATCCCCGACGCCCATCGAACTCCCAATTTCAGGTGCAAGGCTAGGTACCACTCCCGAACCTCAAGGCATTTAGGCTCAGCTTTTCATGAGGCTGCCGCCAACCAGTTCGGCACGAGCAGAACTTAGCCTCTCTGCACCCTCACGAACCTGCCAGGGGTTTTGTGTCCGGGATCATCGCAGGCCCTTGACTAATGACTGCAAGCCCTTTAATCGCCAAAGACCCACAACTGCCTTCTCCTCGAGGCGCTGTGAGTCTTTATCCATCTTCAAGAAGCGCTTCAACTGCTCCGAAAGGCCCTGTCACGGCGGACTGCAGCTTTTGGAGACTGACAGCACCAAACTGCAGACATCCGCATCTCTTCCTGAAGCTCCTGGCGAAACATCCGAACAGCACCGATAAAGTTATCCGACTTCATCAATAGCCTCCTGCAAGTTGGGGTCGCCACTGCTCCTGGTAGCAGAACCGAGTCTTCAACCGAGAACTCCGCCCGCAGGTCAACGGTTTAATGTTGAGAGGACGTCATGTAATGCTTCAGCGGGGCACTGAAAACGGGAAGTGAGAGATTGATTGAGGATTCGTCGCGGAGGGCGGGACCTTTTACGCACACGAGCCTATAGCACTCTAAACCGACCGGTACAGTAAACCGCACGAGTGCCCTGAAGCCAATTCTGATTCCGGGCTTTGGGGCACGGATAGAAGCCTTAAGCTTGCGGGATTCTAGTACGGCTGAGGGTTTGAGGACTTTCGATGGACGTTGATGCAGGTTCGGAAAGCCACCACACCAAAATGGTATTCACACAGCATTCTCGACCTGAGCTACTTCAAACACGCATGATACGTGTTCCGATCGCCTGATGGTATCTATTGCCAGTATCGCTGCCATCGGCAACGCAACCACCGCCACCACCACCACCACCACCACCACCGCCGCCACCACCGCCGCCACCGCCCCCGCCCCCGCCCCC
>CAJNDV010004781.1:55257-75118 GCA_905221635.1 Symbiodinium sp. CCMP2456 | reverse complement strand
CACCACCGCCGCCACCACCGCCACCGGCACCACCATCAGCATCATCATCATCATCATCATCATCATCAAGATCATGATGTTGCTCAGCTTCTTCGTGAACATCGTTGCATCCTCGACAACTACAACATCACATCGTCATCAGCATTATCAGCAGACCATCGGTGTCGTCATCAGAATGATCTCAACACCATCAATGTAAACATCACTGCCAGGACCAGAAGCTCAGGGAGGTGCTGGCCCACGGATTGCATGCCTGGACGATGAGCTCAGATCTATGGTTTATGGTCCTAAACGTTCAAGGTTTGTAGGGGCGGCGAGTTGATAGGGTTTGAGGATTTGCACAGGATGGAGAGTCTTCCAGGATGTAGGTATAGGGGTATCCTTCACAGGTACTAGCTTGAGAAGAACAAGTACAACATGACTCAACAGGCTATGCTGCATGGTCAACATCTGTGTGTAGGGTCTGCCCGCGACGGCCTGACTCATGCGTCGCACTCTTCTCTGCCAACAGCGGCTTAAGATCACCATCTCAGCACGTATGCAAGCTTCAACACTTAACACCATCATGTAGCAGATATGGATGCCGTCTCGACTTCAGGATCGGGGCCATTTCGACAAGAGTTCGCTGCGACTGCAGCGGTAGTCACAAGCACCTGATTCGAATCAGAACTGACATCCCAGGCTGTGCAGGAAGGCTGCACTCCACTTTTCAAGGGTTGGCGCAAACGCTTGTTTAAACAAGTAAGATCAAGTGAGGTGAATATTAAACCGCCAGCCAGAGATCTCTAAAGTGCACCGAGACCGCTGCTCGCTCGACGGGACAGCAGGTCGTCGTCGGGCGCGTCATCCTGCATTGTGGTCTCTTTCTGAAAGAGCAGCGTTTTGGGCGACGGAATTCAAGGATTAGTGGCTGAGGTTTAGCTGATGCTGATCAGCAAAGTAAGGTCTAAAGCAGTGGCGAGGGATTGCGCGACATTATACCTGGAACGAGCACAACAAGCACTACAGGTGACATTTTAGGAGTTACCGGTCCACCGGTCGGTCAGCGTGTACATCTCTATCTACACCCATATGTATGTTCTTCTGCTCATCTATCGACCTAGCCATCTATCTATCTATCTATCTATCTAATCTTACCTATCTATCTATCTATCTATCTATCTATCTATCTAACGATCTGTCGGTCCACCTGCCTGTGCTTATGTAATACTTGTCTTACATGCACATGGTTTACCATATCTACATGATCATACAAGTCGCTGCGCGTGTTTTGTATGTATGTATGTATGTATGTATGTATTTATGTATGTATGTATGTATATGAATGTGTGTGTATATATATATATAGATATATTCACATATGGTATGCAGTGAATATGTATATACATCCATGTAAGTACACAACTTTAAGGTGGCTCAGGCGAGCTCTCGGCCCGAACTGCAGTTGCCTTCAACGATTCATGCCGCCAATTAGCCGCGTTTAGTTGAGCAAGCACGCCGTGTTCAGGTGATCATGTACTTTTGAATTTGAACAAAAGATTTCGGCTCTAAGGTCACGGACTGATGACTAAATGGGCTAGTCCTGCAGTGAAGATGAATAAATAGCAATGTTGTCACTGTTCGCGAAGTATTGATCGATTTGCCTGCATCGTGATCGGGATGAACATGACCGAGGTGGTGTTGATGCTGAGGAGTCGTGATGTGAAAGCATTCTGTGGTATGGCTTTTGGGATGAAGTACCTTAACATTAATCTCTGGCCCCATCAAGAGACAAACCTTGATGAAAACGACATTGTCGGACTGCTGTATGGGGTTTTGTATGTTTCTGAGCCTACTAAGTGGGCTCCCGGCTTATATTCGGCTCTGGATTTGTTTTTGTTAAGGCTCGATTTGTGACTGAAGCTGAAATCGTCTTCCTTCCGTTCACGAAGAAGGTACCGCACGTATCTTAGTTCTGACCATCACCTGAAATTTCATGGTGTTGCTAGTTGTCGTTGCTGCGTACTGGTGTACCGCAACCCTCCTCCTCATCGTCGTCGACAAAATCCCTCGTGCTTTTGCCTCCATCGGCACACGGCAACACAGACCAGTGCCGCTCCGAGTAAGAATTGTGCGTAAGGGCTGTGGGACAGGGTCCAGGGTTATTGGCCCAAGCACCACTTGCCACTGTGCCGTATCGTGCTGCCCTACAGCCGCAAGGAGCCGGGACCGTGAGGCAGGGGCATCAGGACCTGCTATCTCGTTCGTGCTTACTGTCAGCCTTCGACCCAGTGCAGACAGGCCTGTCAATCGCGGAGCGGCGGTTGCTGCACGCTTGGCAGAGCGCTTCTTGGCCTCTTCGGAGCTAAACCCTCAACACGAAGCTACAAATTGCTGAGGTTCCAACTACAGTTCGTTCTGGTAGTTCTGTCCTGCGCCGGAGTCGTGAAGTATTGGGGGGCCCTCCTTGACTTTCAGGTAGCGGTTTACTCTTCTGCCGGGGCCAAGAGAGCATTCGTCAGACTGTTGAAATGATCATGGACCCTCAAAGAGTTGCCAAGTCTGTGCACGCAAGGTCTGACACGAAGGCGTCCGCACCATCTGGCGCAAAGCAGCGCTACAGTAACGTCCGCGGAATCATGTAGGAAGCACAGCGACGGCAAGAGAGCAGTTGAAGTATCTCAGCCTAGACAGCTGTGGCAAAGCCAGGCCAATCCATGGGAACAGCTTGCGAAGTCGACTTCAAAACCACTGACAATCAAGTGAAAGCATCCTATATGTCACATGGCTGTATTTCTGCAACCGATAGCTCGCAGGGTTCATATCGGAATCTGCAGTAAAACTCGTCTAGCCCGCCCTCAACCACCCTAAACGCCTCGACGCCATAGTCATAGCCTAGTCAATACAATCTGTCACAAGCGTCCGGCTACGAACACTTCTGAGTGTTGCAGCTAGCGCTATAAGTTTGGTTGCAATGGCTACCATTGTAGAACTATAGCAGTTTTCCAGCAGGAGGTTGTAAGTATCCGCCATGTGCGAAGCCAATGGGATGAGTGCAGACACTCCAGAAGGTCCCATCTGCCTGCGGCTGCTTTTTGCGAGCGACCTGCGTGCCTGGTCGGGCTGGGCGAGGTACAACTTGTTCCCTAGAAGCGAAAGAATTGAAGACAGTTTCTCCTTCTTCTCTACTCTCTCCAGCTCTTTACACTGCAATCTCTATACACCCCAAACTTACGACACACCCCACACCCGACGCCCAAGGACCTGTAAACAAGCTGTTGTGGTACAACGGGTTGGGATTTAGGAATGTCTCTTCGACACATGGCTAGCCAGTCGTCCACGAGAATAGAACCACTACCCCGGATCCAGAAAGCAACAACAGAATTTCTCCAAGAAGCTTTGCTGTTTTGTTTGGAACCCTGATCAGCGGTGTAGACTTCCTTTGATGGCTTCAAGCTTTACTGTAAAGATGTGAGATGAAAGCAGCACAAGCATGAAGTCAGAACTAGGCCCACTGGGCACCTGCAAGGGGCCATGCAACAGAACATGTTGAAAGCCTCCGAAATACTACCTCGAAAGGCCGTCGAGGTCTGGAAGAGCAAACTTGTTCTCCAACGAAGAACAGCGAACAGCGAACAACGGCCTCGCTTTCTCGGGGAGCGCCCAGATGCTGGGCTGGGGCCTCGGAAGGCTCTACATGGGCGTTTATAGTCTCGAGGGTCCAAGGCTTACAGTTTATAGACTTCGGAGCTCAGGACCTTTGAAGATGTTGAGTTTTGGAGCTCTTCGGGCTGAAAGTGCAGATTCTGCTACCATAGCCACGGCGAAGAATGACAAGGGCGATCTTAGGCTTGACGTTCCAATCCCGCTCATGTCATCGTTTTTTTCTGGCAGTTGTTGAGGTTGGAGTTAGGTAGATCTTCGATATACCCGACGACTTCAATTCCGCAAAATAGAAGGCACTGCGCTTCGCCATTTCTTCAGTTTCAGGTCGTGTAACAAGGTTTCGGAATCCGCGCTGTTGGCCAAGACCTCCATGATGAGCCACCTGTCAAGTCGAGGGCCTCGAGCATATGAGTCATATGAGCCTCGTGCCCTGAAAACCCCTTTAGCGATGCCGGAGATCATTGCCGAACACCTGCGATCCTAGAGCCGGCACGGCAAACTCCGAAGAGGGGCGGGCTGATGACTATGACATCAGTCAGAGCCAGACGAGGATCACTCTCACGTTCATGTCTAACAGTGAAACAACTGAGCGACAGTGCTTGTTTCTGATTTGCATTCGATGCCGCCATTTATGATGTGCGTGCGTATCTTGCTTTCTTCACTGGCATACTTGGCTGAATGGGATGATCTCGTTGAAGCCCGCAAATATGGGACCAACAAAATCACACCACCAAAAGGACAGCAAGTTTACATCGAATTGGCGATTCTACAATGCTCGATGAACTCTTTCTTGTACAGAGTCTGCACCTTCAACTCCAAAGACCTACAAGCGACTTCCTGCGGAAGTTCAAGCTTTCTCTCATTCTGCCTTGCCTTCAGTGTCTGGCTGCAGTTTAGGGCTTCAGGCTTAAGGCCTGGTAAATGAAAAGCTGTCGAGTCTGCAATACTTTGAGAACCAGCATCGAGCTTCAAAATTAACACTTGTCCAAGCCTAAACTCGTCCCAGCGAGCCCTTGGCAGCAATAGCACGATCTCTTTGACACCAAACAAGACGAGCTGAACGTGAACGTCAAGTTCGGAGTGACTGCCAACCAAGCATCCCGCTGCCACGCGAAGGTGTCGGGGAGGGGGCACTGGAACCGCCCTGTGAAGGAGAGCCTTCACTTGGAAACAACGGATGATGCAAACAACTGAACACTTCTGCACCACCTCCTATTGGCGGCTGAAGCACAAGCAGCATTGAGGGCTCGAACATGCGAATTGTTTTGCACAGGAACTCGTGCGCGAAAACTGAAGCTGGGTTGGCTCGTGAAGTATTCCTCTGGGTAGCGACTGGAATCAGCTCTAACTGAATATTGATTACTGTATTGCTATTGCCGTCTGGCATATTCTTCTGTATATGTACTTTCATACGGACGATATATAGCAAAACCGACGTGATCGTGCTGGATAGGATGGTTCGCATCCATGTACAAGTACAAGACGAGTAGTAGTAGTAGTAGTAGTAGTAGTAGTAGTAGTAGTAGTAGTAGTAGCGTAGTAGTAGTAGTAGTACGCCATTTTGGTATTTTTGATCATCTTGGACCACCCGCACTACTTGTACCACTTGTACCACTCGCCCCTCGGATCCGACTTGCACCACCTGGAAGCGTGCGCACGCGTTCAGGATGTAAGCATTCCGATCTCGAAACTAAGAACTCCAGAGTTCGACCTCCCGAAGCCTTCCCTCAAAACCCTAACTGCCAAACCACATCGCAACTTCTCGTGGCGTCTATACAACACTAGGACTCATTCTTCTCGAACGCCCAAATTCACGGCGCCCGCCGCCTGCCAGCGTTTTTTCCTATGCGTGTCTCAGAACACCACGCAATCACACCCAGAAGTGACCCTGTGGGCACCCAGCTCATTGCACTCAGCCGACAACCACAAAAACAATCGGGGCAAACATGCCATACGCGTCCCGGCACCCCTAACCCTGGAGGCCTTCATCGGAGTCGGAGCCAGCCTTCATGGATGAAGGGCTCTCGTCGTGAGACGTTCAATTTTCAGTGGTGTTGGTTGAGCTTGGGGGTTTCAGGGTCCGGGGTTCCCGGCTCCAACCAAGCATGTACCCTTGCACTTCAGAATTCAACGAAGGCTCTGGCACTGAAGGGCATTGTGTTTCAGGATGGGTGATGTTGCGGCTTGTTTTAGACTACATTGTTTGGCGGCTTGAGGTTGGTATGGTCTGGCAGACTTGGGCTTGCATGTCATGGCACTGACAAGTTAGGGACTGCAAAGGACAGGCGATGAAACCCTAAGCCTGAAGGCGCGTCTGCTTTGCGGTCAATGCCCTGCCTTGCTGGCACTGGCGATGCTACTTTTGCGAATCGCACGAGGACTGCCTCAAGAGTTTGGAAGCACATTGCGCAATGCTCCGAACCGACGCTCCTGGGATCAAAATACAGTAATGCTGACGAGTACAACTTGCCGACGCGTGTAGTGCTTCAACTTGGTTGTGAAAAATTGGATCAAACACCTGCAGCTGATGTTGAAAGACTTCATACATCCCTCGGCTTATCTCGGCTTTCAGTCACTGTGCTCCTCTACCCGCCAAGTGACCCTTCGAGTTTCATTCAGCGGCACAGTATAATTTTGATTGCATTGATTTGCGGTCCTTCTTGCACGTGGAGGGCCTGGTGGGTTGCATAACCAGTCTTGTGCAGAATGCCCCTCCGAATGCACAGAAGAGTTTGGGCTCAGGGTGCAGGGTTTTGGCGGGTAGTAACTACGGTAGGTCCAGGTAGTTTGGTATGCCAAGACTATCTAAATCAGAATGTTGGGAGTTTCTAAGAATTCGCCGTGACTTGTCCCTACAGATTTGCCACAGCATAAGTCGATGAAACAGCGACAGGGTGTTTGTTCTTAAGACCCCGTGGTTTAGCGCAGTTGACGCGTCTACGAAATGAGTTTGGAATCAGAATACAGTAGTTAAATGCAGGAGCACACAAAACGATGAGAGGATGGGTGCGGGTGGCCTCCTGCAGAAGCTCAGGAATGCACGACACCAGAACCCCCAACACTTCATTGGCAAGGCCACCTAAACAGGTTGACTATGTCGGCTCAGATGGGAACCCTTAAACGATGGAACTTGCAACATCCGGCAACAATTCCTGTAAGCCTCGTTCTGTGAGCCGAAATGCCACACAAAATGCAGCCGAAGGTTATTGAACTTCTTTCTACAGCTTGCAAACCGAACGCAACATCAAACATATCCTCAACAAAAACAAGTCTAAAGCTCCCACCCCCCTCCCGCCCTACACTATCACACCCCCAAAAAACAAGGCCGTCCGAAACTCCGAGCTGCCCGCTTGGGGCTCTGAGGGAGAGCGAGAGCCCACTAGGGGAGCTCAGCCTCAGTATAGTTGGGTTTAGGGTTTAGGGTTTAGGGTTTAGGGTTTTGCCAAGTGACGGAGCTTCAAGTAGGGCCTACGAATTAGGGCTTGTCATCTATGGCACTTGGGAGAGGATGTCAGGACTCGCTGGGAACAGCCAATGGAGCAGCATCCTTCCTAGCCACAACAACGTTTATCTGTGAATGAAATGGCGGGCCACCTATATAGCCCACGCCGCAAGCCTTACAGTTTGCTCGATAATGAGTTATACAAGCACTCACCACAGCTGGAGCTTTGAACAAAAGCCAGGCTTATGGCTTATAGGGTTGGGCGTTCGTTCTCCCCTCACTTTGCTCATGATTGTCAGCTGCACTCTGAGATGCCGACACCTTGCCCCCTGGCTCCCTGATGCAAGCAGACGCACGTGTTTACGAGTTGGGCTCGTGTGGGAGCAGTGGGAGCCCTACATAGCCCGGCCCAACTCGCTTTTCCTGCCGATGCACATGCTCGGATCCGGATTGCCTCCTGAAAAGCTTGAGGGCTGAAGCTTTCAGACGAGCTAGACTCCAGCCGGGTGATGATAAACTTGCAAGACATACGCCCTCTGTCGAATCGTGGCAGCAAGGGTCATCACATAGAGGCACAAGGCAACAGGGTTTGGAGCCGTTGGCTTTCCCGGGCTACATATTCCTTCGTTGGGTCATCAACTGAAGCATAAACATCGAGACCCTGAAGAGCTGCACAAGCACTCCCAGGCTCAGACAATGTAGCTTCAAAGCCAAATCCAGTACAAAATGGTTCACCGCACCCGGTAATCGGCCCTGATCTAGAACTTTCAGAACCCATATCCCAGACGTCAACCCCCAGCCCTCCGCCACCTTACTCTGCTTTCCCGGGTGTCCGTCCGCTCCAAGCGCGGATCCAACAAGTCAGGGCCTGCGGAGGTATGGAGTTTTAAACCTTCAATTAGCTCTACAGGGGATTCCACCAGCAGGGTGTAGGACGGTTTCCGGAAAGTTGTGCACTCCATGGTAATGTTCAGCTCCGGGCTCGGGGTCCATAAGGTCAACAGCCCTCGCTGATGGACCGCTGGAGACTGGGTGATTCGGGGCACAGAGCTCATAATACATTTTCACCACAACTTGGCACATCATCGCAGTACCATTGTCAAAGCACCAATGCTGCGAGCACTAAGCTAACCACTACTGCAACGAGGGTTAGACTCTAGACACGAAGAAAACGAGTTCCTTTTTCTTTGGCATTTTACAGGAACTTGGAACTCGGGATGGCGCGGCTCAAACAGGCACGTTCCTGGGTGCTGGAGATTGGAGAGGTCTTGTGGCTATACAGCTATATACGTACATGCTCTTACATCCTGTGAGGCCGTGAATGAAGCACCTCAATGAGGTGCCTAGGTGCCTAGGTGGCCTTCTTGCAAAGTTTTTTCGAGGACTGGCGGCACCTTCTGGATTTAACTTGCTATTCTAGACCCGTTGCTTCATGGATGCACCTCTTGCGTGGTCACCCTCAACCTCCAACCCTGCCCCGTTCATCATGAGAGTCCAAGCAAAACTGGGAGCTGGATACAGATCTGGTGTTGGCCTGCAGCCGGGGCATCATCAGCCTGAGAACATGAGGGACACCAGGATCCTCGCCTTCCTTTGACCCAACTGTGCGGTTTGGAGAACACGACATTCGACAGGCCTCGAACTCAACGGCACACCACCTTCAAAACAGAATGGAACAAACAACTACGGCAGCACTAAGAGTGGTAACAACGGCAAGGGCAGCGGCAACGAAACAGCAGCAGCAGCAGCAGCAACCACCGCGACCACCACTGGACCACGACAGCGACAGCCTGAAAAGCAACAGGCGACAACAACAGCTGACAACGGCAACAGCAACCACATTCAAAACAAGACATAGAAAACAAGCAAAAGTGCAAACATCACAAAGCACTTCGACGACAATACCCGTGACAACACCGGCAGCAACGGTCGGCAAACAACAACATAAACAAAGGCAGCAGCAATAACCTTTAACAGCTCCCATTGACATGCGGTCAGCCTGCTGAGAATTCTGGCGACTGTCGTGTCTGTCCTGAAGAAGGGGCCACAGGGCATTGGAAGCCTAAAACTCGCAGGCTCCAACTCATGAAAAGCAGAGCTTCAGATTTGTCGCTGCGCTGTGCTGGACTGAGCCGGTGACTGTGCAGGGCAGGCCTGGGTTTGAAGATATGCGAGGCATTCGAGGGTTGCCGACCCCAAGACATCAAACGCCAAAAGTCAAGCCGACCCCGCAACCGCAGACCGTAAAGACGAATCCCTGCAACCCCAAAGCCAAAGCCCGCCGGCAAGAATGCTCTTGAGATGCCACCGGAGTATTGCTCCTGAAAAGCCTCACATCCCCGAACTTGCCGCAAATGCCCTTGGCCCTGTCCTTGGAGCTTTCTCGCGAACTGGGCGCCACAGAGCTATGTTTTGCTACAATATCATTGGCAGGTGGCTGCTGGGCGGTTCAAGGTCGTTTGAGCTGTAGCCCTACAAATCATAAAGATCCGGCCGGATGGCCCGACAGAACTGGCAAGGATCTGCCAACTCTGGAGCTGGAGACTTAACAAAAGTCGATAGCGAGTCTGCATGAGAGAAGAACACCAGAGTTGAAGGCCGGATCCTTCGGACAGAATGGAGAACTCTTCCTTCAAAAGGCTAGTGACTGGTGCGGCCATAGGCATCTTCAGACTCAAAGGCGAAAGGCGGAGACGTGGAAGAGGCTAGGGACGATTAATCAGCATGCGAAGTGGTGGGGTCCAAGGTCCAAGTCCGGGTGAAGGTGCGCTCTGGGGCATTGGGGCAACTACTCGAAGCCCTATACGGAGCTCCAGAAATACCAGCACTGCAGTTAAGGGTTCAGGATTTGCGCTGCTAACGCCAGAGAGGAAGGGTTGGGGGGACTGAGGGCTTTCGGGTTTAGGATGTCGGTTCGGGGTTCGGTTGGTGATCGACGAAAAGCAATGGAAAACCTGATCCTGCCTGTTAGAGGAGCCGCGCGCCGAAGAGCCCTGACGAAGAGCGGTGTTGGATGACTTTGAGTGTTTTGGCGGGCGTTCTATGGCGTTTGAAGGGGGGATTGGATGCTTGTTGTCTCGAGTCTCAACCCCGGGTATATATTGGATTCAGATCGCATCCTGTTCAGGTTTTCTACGGGGGTTGGGGTTGGGCGAGAGCCCAGGGATCTCCTGCGTTAGACTGAATCCTCGACACAACCTCTCAGCAAAGCGAAAGGGATCTGAAGGGGATTCCGGCACATTCCCATGCCAGAAGATCACTGAGCACACTGCTTAGACCACCGGGCACCAACGGGGCGTAGGGCTTCAGAGTTTGAGGCTTAGGCGGATGACTCAGTGGTGTGAGAACCTTCGGGTACAGTCTTCGCAGGAGGTTTGTTGGTTCTGGGCACATTTTCAGCACGGTCAACATGTGGGGTCTTCAGGTCTGAAAGGTGTCCACGGCGTTCTTTGTCGGTTGTTGGAGCTGCGTGTTTAACGTTCCGGTTGACGGCTCAGGGTTTAGCTGTAATCGTCCTTAAGGTACTAAACCACACAACTCCCAACCTTCAAGTAATCATAAGAACTACGAGCCTGCAACTTGCATTCACACTGTTCTGCTTAATCCCTAGCTGCACTGAGCCTTCTTTAATCTGGAGCCTCTTTCGACCAACTTCTATGGGCAGCCCGAGAAGGGTCTAAGGTGCGAGCCCCAGAGATCTACATATAATGAAAAAGCGAAGCCTGACAGAACAACGAATCAAATCAAGCCAAACCGCAAATCCAAAACCAAGCCTCCAAAACCCTAAACCGCAGAATGACATAAAGCGACAGAGCTGAAAACCCGAGTATCCGGCCCCTATAGAGACCGAATCGATGCGCTGCGGCGCTCCTGGAGCGCCCCGTCGAGCCTGGGCGCAGGTGGCTTGATGCACGGTCCAATGTTGAGGATTCCTAGTCCTAGTATGTTCTAGATAATATTTAAGTTGAGGGATATTCGGGTCTGATAGGCCCGAAAGGTATTTTTGGCGGCAGTGGCAGCAAGTGCTTGAAGATGGTCGCTTATACATACATATATATATATATATATGTATACATATTTACCGGTGTATCATATATGACATATATGTATGCACAAAGACAGTATATGTATATATATATATATAGATAAACAACAGTGGCAGTGACATAGATATAGAAAACGTTCTTGATATTTATAAAGATATACATATAAGAGATAGAAAGATGGATGGACTTGTTCTTTGCCGCTTTGTGCCACAAATATCTCCGGGGTTGACCAGCGCAGCTACAAGGCAGTTTCAAACTTGACCCATGATATCTCTTCTTGCATGCACTCTAGTTTCCAAGGTAATAATAGCATATTCCAAGCCCGGAAACTGGGTTGATCTTGGGTGCTTTGAGCTGGAGTTCAAGTATCAGCCCGTAAGAACTTCCCATGTTCAAGTGCCTTGACACCGATGGGTATACACGCCCTGCGCTAGTGTTATCATTTGGCTATGACTCCTATAGGATCTATGGATCAACAAAACACAAATAAAACACTGACATGACCTGCGGGCGCGTGACGACCATCGAACTGCGCCGTTCCTGTCGGGTCGCAAGGAAAGCTTTGAGTCGCGCCAATGTCGCAATGTAGTCCCCAGACAGAGTTGAGGAAACCTGTGTGCTTATCGTCCCTGTCTCTAACGTTCAGTGTCGGGCAACAAATCAAGGTTCCACCTTCTAGCATTTACAGCACAACATAAACTCACAAAACCTATATTCTGGTCCGATTACACTCTACAAATCCCAAACCCTAAACCCCAGAAGCACTACAGGCCTATAGACCCCGAACTCTCTAAATCCTGACAACCCTGGAAGCCTTCTCAGCCTCGAGCCGTGAGAATCCTTCGTACCGATCCCGGCAGCCTTCAACTCGCTTAGCCGAACGTCTCTCATGACCTTCTTCGTCTCCAGCTCCTCGATGCCCGGTAGTATTTGGCGTTTAGGCTGTCTAGGATGTAGGATTCGGGAAATAGGGTTGAGAGTCAGGAGTCTCGCTTTGGGACTTACCGGCTTTCCTGTGGATAGCGTAAATAGGCTTCGTTACCTCCAGCCCTGAAGACCTGAAACTGAATTTGGGGAAGTACAAAAAAACTATATTGGTATGCCTAACAGGAAGGGCAGAATATGGCACGCAAATCGTTAGCAAAGCGTTGGCTCGAGCACTCCCACGTACAATCAGCAACTTTTCTCCACGATTTTCCTAACGAGACGCGAAATCAGTCAATCTTGCAAATGTGTCTTGGAACTTTCATTGGTTGGTGTATGGGGACCTGTGGCGTCGAAGGATGAGTCATCTCATCTTCAAGACTCTCACCGGCTGTTTCGAACTGGAGCATGACCAAACCGTTCCAGCTTCGGGTTACCTTAACCTAGGGTAAACGGTTTGCATCCACAGTTTACGTCATGAGAGCCACCAGTGGCGACCCTAAGCTGCCTGAGGTGAAAACTTAACGAAAGTGTGCATTTGCAATGCACTTGCAATCAATATCATAGTAAGCGGTTTCAGGGCTCACGGTGGCTTACAGGTATCCCTTTGACGAGTCGATTAAGGGTCTTCGCAGCAACAGATTGCTGCCTCGTTGAACTATCCTGCTTAGGGTTCCAACATCTTGACAGCGGTGTGCCAACATGCGCCACACGGCCAAACAAGCCACAGCCTCAAAAGACCTTCAATCATCAAGCAAGATAGTTTTCATGCAATCAATAACAAACCCTAAGCCCTGGAAGCTTTGTTTCGACACCGCTACAAACCCAATGGACACACAAATCGTTTCTGATTGTTCCATTGTTCTCACACTGTGTTGATTGTCAGCGCTCCTCAAGAATCTCTCGGTTGAATTCCGCCTCTGCCTGCCGAGAGCGCAAACACGACTGGGCAGTAGGAAGGGCTCGCACGGGGTCGAAATTATGATTCGGCTTCTCATATTGTGCGTGGGATATTGAGGTGACACCGGGCACCCTTGTATCTCCCGACGTTCCAAAGCTGGTTTGTACGGGTGTCCGCCAAGCATCTTAGGAAGTCTTCATGAAGGTGCCTGTGGTCGATCTCCCATGCCGAAGGGCAGTTCTGGGGTTACAGCTTGGGGCAAACAGACTCGGGCCGAAGGCTTGGAATTCGAATTACCTGAGACTGATCAGCTGGGGTGCGCAACTTTAGACACTGACGCAGGCTCGGTGGCCAGAAGAGCATCAGGGCTCAGGGTGTAGGGCTTTGGGCTATGGGTGTTCCCATCGCCAACCTGGCGGTGAGGTGGCAGTGATCCAACGCCCAGAACATATCGCACATCATCGCATTGAGTAGGGTGCGGCGTTCGGACGCAGAATTTGGGGGTCCAGGCTTGTTGAATCCAATCCTGCGAGTGCCCAAAGACTTCTACGATGGCTATGCGTCATTTGACTGCTGCAGCTAACCGAGTTGAAAATGTACCCGGAGCCCTGCACCCCAAGCATAAACCTGACACCCACCGACAGCCCATAACCACTGCGCAAGACTGCACAATCGAAGCTTTCAGCCCGGAAAAGTCTCTGGCCTGGCCTGTTCACCCTCGTCTGCGCATCGTTGCACGACTGGCCGCTGTTCTTCAAGCTCTTGCTTTGGGGATCCAGCATTTGCAGTCCACGTGCTTCAGCGTTGGTAGTTGGTGGTGTACGGCTGGACATGAGCTTAACGGGTTCAGGTATGTGCGAAGACTTTTAGGGTCACAGGGCCCGTTGATGGACGTGCCTGCACCTTTGCATACTCACCCAAAGACTGCATGTTATGCCGATCTGGTGGCAGTTATGTAGATCGATGTAGGTATCTACCCGTCAACCTATCCATATCCCGATGTGCAGTCGATCATCTATCGGCCGGTCTTTCTACATATCTGTCTAGCTGCACGCGTGGATGCAGCTGTGTAACCACCAGTGCACGTGTGGGAACAATGCATAAAATGAAGTTGCCATACCACATCACAAGTTCACCTGGTAGAAGACCCTGCACCATAATGTCACCAACCACATCACGTCCTCCCGCATCGGAACCTCCTCAAAGGAGCAGCCGGGGCCAACAAGGCAGCACTGAAACACTTCAGACAGGGAACGAAGCTTTGAGGGAAACACAACAATACGAGATCCCCTCAACCCTAAACCCTACGCCACAAACACCAAGAGGAAGTCGAAGAACGCGGGGCCTGCTTCGTTGTGCGATCGGAAGGCCGACAAAGCATTCCTCACCAGGTCTGCCTCGGATTCCTCGCAGGAAAAGGCTTCTTGCTGTTTTATTCCAGGGGTGGGGGGTGGGGGGTGGGAATAAAAGACACAATTCTTCTATGACTCGACTGGGCGTTTACGCTAGGGCTGCTAAGGAGGCTTCAGCTTGGGCACGAGCCTGCCTGGGCTTGGGCTGGATTTTGGAAGCGGTGATGTGCTCTTTTCGATGATTGTTCTGTGGGGATTGTTGAGGTGTCTTGCATAAGAAAGCCCTAACCCCTAAGACTTAAACAACCTGGGAACCATCTGCCTGAACCTCAAAACTCCAACTGCCGAACCCCTCTAGCCGGTGCCTGAAAAAACAACACTCAAGTCCATGTGAGAAAGACGGGGTACCACAGATGCTTGCAATATTATCTTGAGAACCCCGAACCCCAAGCTGAACCGTCCAACCTCTGCATGACTCACAAGTCGCGGTTACAAAAGAACGACACTTCTAAGCCGTCGACTGAATAGAGACTAGTAAGCCCAAGACTCAGCACGAAGTCTTAAAGAAGCCAGCATAAGACCCACAAGCCCAACAAAGCGGACATTGCCTCATGAAAATACGAGTTGGCCGTGTTAGGGCTAGGGTTTCGGGATTTCTATTCAGGATTCAGCGGGGGGTCTTCGTGCTCAACCGAAAGTTTCTTCAAGGGGCTTTGCACGAGGCTGGGCTCTCTCAGCTCTTGAACTTTAATTCATATCCACCCGAAACTCTACATACTATGCGCCCCAAAACCTCCATCCAAAAAACAAGAAAATGTGTCCTACTTTCCCATGGCAAGTAAATAGCCCCCTATTATTTTTGCAGCAATCACTGGGCCAGACCTGAAAGGCCAAGAAGGAAGCAAGCTCTCCCTCATCTGCCTAAGATGTTGCTTGGGGTGCAGGTTGGGGTTGGGGAGGCGAGGGACATGAACCATAGGGATCCTATGACCCCGCAGTTGCTTTGAGGCCCAGATGTATTGCAACTTCGCCACAAACATTGACATGCAGCGAGCCCTTTGCACGGACACGCGGAGCTGCTTAAAGGTTTCGAGAAGCAGGGCGGGCCTGCGAACTTTGAATAATGGTCCCTTCGTTTTGTGGGGCAGTTGGGAGTTTGGGGCTTGCCAAGCACGGTCGTTGAGTCCAAGGACCTCAAGGCTGAGAGCGACAGCAGTATAGTAGCACGCGTAGAAACACCAGGGTTCAACACCAAACTCAACTCACAAAGGGTGATCACCACGATCACCATCATCATCACCATCAGCATCATCATCATCGTCATGATCATCACCATCACCATCATAATCATCACCATCATCATCATCATCACCAGCAGCAGTATTGCGGACAGTTCTTACTGCACATGGCCGAAGTATCCGCTGGCTTGTCGTGCAGGCTTAGATATACGGCTAGGCGGGCTACAAAGCGTGATTCACCCGTAGGCTGGCTGAAGACTGCCCATGTTTATTCACATATGAAGGCAGGGTTCTTCGGCGCCTAAACCGGAAACCCTGAGCCCATCAACCCAAAATCCCAAAGCTAAGATCCTAGCACCTGAAGAGCAACTTCACGTCCCACATGCCACCCTCGGCTGCTTCCGAACCTCCAAGAAGGGATCTGATGGCTCATCCTGGCTTGGGTCCTGAGGGTGCGCCAAACCCTCCGACCAGACTTCAGGATGTGGGCATTGAAACCTGCAGGACCTTTCAAGCTTATGCCTTTCGGCTTGAAGGCCTTGCAGAATTGAAAACTTGTCGGCTAAGGGGTGCATCCTTGGCGCCTTGGTCTCCAAACCGCTGACTCCCCGGCCCACAGCCCTGTTTACTAGACCCACCCACCTACAGGCCGGAATCCTGAAGTGGAAACCGTAAAGCCGGATCGAGAGCTTAGATAGACCGCCACGTAAACAAGTTCATTCCCAATTTGTTTTCGTCGTACAGCCCGATTTCCCGAATCCACAAACCGACAAATCCAACACCAAACCCAACCTGTTTCGTTTCTGGTGCTTTTCGGCATTGACTGAACTGCCGCTGCTGACCCTCATCATCGTCACTGCCATCGACAGTATCACTGAATTTCTTCCTTACAAGCCCAGATGCATGGACTCAGAAGAAAAGCAGTGTGCTCATGTCCGAAACACATGACCCGAATGCCCGTTCGACCGAATCCCATACATGCGCCCTGCCAACCTCAGCAGGGGTCATCTTGTCTTCCAGCGCCCAGCGACTCCTACCAAAATTCGAAGAAAAGTTTTAAGGCCTAGCTTTCCAAAATGTTTAAGGCTTGCCTTTAGTTTCTGTTGTATCGGGCTTGGGCTTCAGGCGGTTTGGAAGTGGGGCGTGCTTTTGCTCACCGATTCGGGGCAAAAGGTAAGGGGCGTGCTGCCCGATGCCTCTCATGCATCTGAGGGTGTAGCATGAGGGGCTGCATTACATGCACTAAATATCACCAAATACAGCAAAGCTCGTCCCACCCGTGACAACTACCTGGGGAGAGTTTAGGTGTCAATGTTTGATAGCTTGGCTTCGAAGGACAGTTTGTGGCGAATCGGGGATGTAGAGAATTGAACTAAACTTCGAGTCCTAGAACTCCAAAACCTGGAACCCCAAACTCCAAACCCGCCTACACGATTTTGAAGTACAGCTCTGGTCCTCACAGTGCGTAAAGAAGTCGGAAGCTCGAGTCTCAGAAGCCCCAACACGACATCCTGCACGAATCCTGAGCCGTTTTTTGTCGAGCTCCTGTTGATCATCGTGCTTTCTTTTTCTCCTTAACCCCAACCCCAAGCTGGAGGTTCCAAGCTGGTTCTAAAATGTTTTTATGAACTTTTAAACAAGTATACACGCACCATCTAGCATTTTAAACCCGAGACGCCTCATCAGAGACCGAGATGATTTTCACTCAAAACTTATTCTATAACCTTGAACTCCATTTCCTCGAGCCCCACACGCCGTGGATCCTTAAAACCCAAAACCAGATCAACAGCAAATGGGCCTCTCGATGGATTCCTGCAGCTTGGCCACCTCCTGGAAACCAGCTTGGTTTCTGCTTTCTAGCTCGTTACAACACTGTTGAACTTGGTGGCTCTAGGGTTGGGGGCTGCAGGGTTGTCGTAAGTCTGAACTCCTGGTCGTTGCTGATTTCGCTTGATGACTCAATCCTTACAGCTGCAGCACCTTCTTACTACCGCGATTGCACTGACGACATCTTGAGGGTTGTAAAGTTTCGGATTCAGGGTTTAGTCTACAGTGTCCGCAGTTCGAGTTTAAGCTTCGGGGATTTGGGCTTGCGGATTTGCATTCAGGGTCTCGTGGAATGAGGTTCTAACTCATCCCAAATTGCAAACTAAAATATCAGCGACCCGACATACTACAGATCGTCAAAAGCATTGCAGCGCACTGCCTCGCATTGCTCTTTGCGCAGTATTGCTTCCTCTCACCCGAATTTCATACCCTCTCTTTCCTTCAACCGCATACGCCCCGCTGACCCTCAATGGCTGAAAATCGTGACACAGAAGCTTCGATCTTGCAGTGTCGAGCAGAAACTCTGCGACTGTCGTTCCAACCTTTGTGTCCACCCAAACAATTGAGTGGGAAGCCTCGGCGACTTCATCGGAGATCGTCCCGAAGAACTCAGCCTGCTAGGGAAAGGCAGAGGCGTGTCAAGAGCCACAGGGGGTGATTGAAGCTTTAGGTCATTTTCCACAATGGGCTTCATAGTGCCTGCAGGTGACTACATTGACATATGGCTACATTGGGGCTTTAAAGAAAATAGCGCATGTTCCTGAAGCTTCTTCGTTTAAATTTTGATTGCTTCATGCAACCTACAATTCAGAAAAACAGACAACATCAAACTGTACGGCAAACCCAGTATTGTCGTTGCTTTGGCGAGAAGTCCAAGCCGTAAGGTTTAGAGTTCAGTGGATGCTTGGGGTCTGGGTTGTTTAGGGCTCAAGGTTTGGGCCTTGCGGCAATATATACTTAGGCTTAACAGCCGCCAGTATATAGCAACTCGTGAGTCTTTGCGGCCCCTAAACCCCGCCGAAGTCCCATTGAAATTGCTGGGGCCCTCGGCTCGCTTCTCCAAGGCGAGATGCCCGGAACATAGCCGGGCCTGGCAAAAACTGCTTCAACTGTGGGGCCCGGGCCTAGGGTTTCAGGGAGTGCCACCTTTGTGTTTGAATCTGTTGAGGTGGGTTTGAGGAGTTCAAGGTTTCGGTTCAGTGTCCGGGAGTCTCGGATGAGAGGGCTTCAGGTTTGGCAGTTTGGGCCGTGCAGGGGTCTATAGTGTCGGGATTCGGGCACTGGCACTCAGGAAGGCATTCAAGCCTTTTTGGCCGAACTGGTAACAACCTGATTAAAAACCTAGAGCCCGCCCTAAACTCCGAATTCAGATGCACCCTGCATACATCTTAATCTCTCCTATACTCAAAGGCGAGAGAGAATAAGCGATGATGATGTTTCCATGGGGTTTGTGCTGACAGATGTTTCCCGAATCTTCTATCCCGCACCCGAAGACTGGCCTGTGCGTGTTGGCATCCTGCAGACCTTCTTCCAAGTCGTACCCAAGCCTCAGTCCTGAAGCTAGCAAAGAACAGAAGCCCCAAAGCCTAAATGCCCTTAACCAAACATTCCGGAGAAGACATCTTTCCAGGCTCTGCCGCCTCCTCCTTGTCCCAGCTGTCTTCGACCTGCCCGGCCCCTAAGACACAATTGTCTGGTTAAAGGCACATGGAGGTGTTGAGTCGGGTGTAGCCATGTGTAGCCAGTGTAGCCCGAAGGCTTCGTGCTCTGCGGGAGTCGCAAGGTAAAATCCCTGGACTTCACATCTTGAACACCGAGCTGTTATCCAGAAACGCCAGCAGTATAATGCCAACTCTACACGCTCAAACCCAAAGCCTGACCGCAGGCACACCCTAAACCCCCAAAATCCAAACAATCTCAAGCCCGACACAATGAACCTCTTAAGCCCGGCAGACCCAGGTGCAGTTGGAGTGCTGTCATGGGCCGGTCACAAGGGCTTCTGATGGGGCGTTCTGAAACGCACGCACCGAATAAAGTCAGGGTCTTGTGTGAGCTCCCAATCTCGTATGGTAATGGCAGCTGGGAGCGGTGAGACTCGAAGTCAGTTAGGCAACATACGAGAATTGCGAAGCCCCTCGCTGTCGGAGTAGAACACAGCCACAACAATTGCCTACTTACGCCTCGTAGCAGTAGCAGTAGCAGTAACAGTGGCAGTGGCAACGGCAGCGGCAACGACAGCGACAATATAGTGGCAGGAGTAGGGGTAGCAGCAACAGCGGCAGTTGTAGCAGTAGCAGTAGTCGGCATCGGCGTCGGCCGCGGCGTAGTAGTAGTAGTAGTAGTAGTAGTAGTAGTAGTTGTTGTTGTTGTTGTTGTTGGCTCGGACCACCTGTAAGCGCGCGTTTTGCATGTGCCAAATCCACCGGTATTTACAGTGTTTCACGTGGGTCACATGCCGAAAACACCACTGCCATCGGTGGTTCCGG
>CAJNDV010004781.1:32924-50971 GCA_905221635.1 Symbiodinium sp. CCMP2456 | reverse complement strand
ATTACATTAATTACATTACATTACATTACATTACATTACATTTCATTACATTACACTACACTACATTACCTTACATTACATTACATTACATTACATTACATTACATTACATTACATTACATTACATTACATTACATTACATTGCGTTACATTGCATTACATTACATTACATTACATTACATCACATTACATTACATTGCATTGCATTGCATTACGTTACATTACATTACATTACATTACATTACATTACATTACATTACAGTACAGTACAGTACATTACGTACATCTATACATACATACATAAATACATACATACATACATACTTACTTATATACTTACTTACTTACATACATACATACATACATACACACATACATACATACATATATACATACACACGCACACACATGCATACAGTACAAGCATGCATGCATGCATGCATACATTTATACACGCATACATACACACATTCGTACTTACACACATCCATGCATCCATACATCATCCATCCATACCTACACGCCTTCATACACCCATACACACATCCATACATCCATACATCATCCATACATCCATACATCATCCATACATACCTACACACCTTCATACACACATACATACATACATACATACATACATACATACATACATACATACATACACACACACATACATACGTACATACATACATACATACATACATACATACATACACACATACATATATATATATATGCTTGCATGCATGCATGTATATATATATAGTCTGTACACACTCCGTATACGTTGTGCTCACGTTTCTTGCAATTTCCTTTCTGCTGGTGGTCATGGTACGATTTGGAGCGGTTGCTGCACTTCGGAGCCGAACCTTGTTTGAAGCCTTTCTCAGGATGGAGTTCCGAGTCTACAAACAGCACTTGCAGTAGTATAATACAAATGATACAATGCCAGTAATTCTACGTCGTACAAATAGCTGACTCCCTAACGATGGACTGTTCGGAACTTGGGCTGGGACGGGGTGGGAAGAGGGACTTTGGTGCTGAATGGCTACATCGGTATACAATTAGTGTCTATCTCCAATGCCTACGACCCGCAACACCCACCCCTGTGGGGATAGACTAATTCCGCGCGCTGGCGCTGGCGCTGGCGCTTGCCCTGCAGCGGGCTGGCGGGCGCTGGCGCTGGCGCTGGGGCCAGGGCGCGCTGGCGCTGGCGCTGGCGCTGTGCTCGCGCTGCGTTATTTTTAGACATGAGGCGTTGCCGATGGCGCCAGGAAGAAGGCTCGGGCGTTGGAGCTGGTGCTGGCCCTGGGTTGAACTCAACGGCGATCGCAAAACGAGGGAGCGAGCTGAATATACGTGTTCACTTGGGGTCGCCTATATTGAGGGGGAGGTTTAAGATGGTTTATAAGATGTACGATGCCTCGGCATCGCCAAATGAAGGAGTGGGTTTAAGAAATGTGATCAACCGAGATCGCCTAATGAGAGGGCGGATTGTTAAAATGTGATCAACAGGCATCGCCGAATGAGTTCAGGAGTGTAAGATATGTGATCCCAATGGAGAGGTAGCGGTTAGAAATATGAGACGAATCGGGATTGTAAAATGGGCGGGTTTGAGAAATGTGCTCCACCGGGATCGCCAAATGAGGGGGCGGCTTTAAGGAATGTGATCAACCGGGATCGCCTAATGAGGGGGTGGATTGCTAATATGTGATCAACAGGCATCGCCGAATGAGGGGAGGAGTGTAAGATATTTGACCAACCGGATCGCCCAATGAGAGGCAGGTTAGAAATATCAGACGAATCGGGATTGTTAACTGAGGGGGCGGGTTTGAGAAATGTGCTCCACCGGGATCGCCAAATGAGGGGGCGGCTTTAAGAAATGTGATCAACCGGGATCGCCTCATGAGAGGGCGGATTGTTAACATGTGATCAACCTGCATCTCCGAATGAGGGGTCGGGTTTAAGAAATGTGATCAACCGGGATCGCCTGACAGAGGGTGCTTAAGATAAGTAGTTAAACGGGGTCGGGAGGGTTTAAGAAATTCGATGAACCGGCATCGCCAAAGGGGGGGTGGGTTGTGGATATGTGGTTAGCCTGCATCGCCAAATGAAGGGGGCGGGTTTAAGAAATGCGATCAACCTGCATCGCCAAAATGTGGAGAAGGGAGGGGGGGGTTTAAGATATGTGGTCAAACTGCATTCCCAAATGAGGGGGCGGGTTCAAGAAATGTGATCAACCGGGATCGCATAATCAGAGGGCGCGTTTACGACATGCGATGAATCTGGACCGCCGAATGAAGGGGCAGGTTTAGGATATGTGATGAACCGGGATCGCCAAAGGAGGGGATTAAGAACGTGATCAACCAGGATGGCCTAATGAGAAGTGGGTGTATAAGATATGTGTTGAATCTGGATCGTTGAAGATATGTGAAGAACCCGGCTTGAGGGAGCTGCGAAAAAGAAATGGTCAACCAGGATCGACTAATGAGGTGGCGGGCCTAAGAGTTATGATCAACCGGGATCGCCTAAGGAGAGGGCTCTGAGAGGGCACGCTTAAGATACGTGGTGAAACAGGATCGCCAAATGAGGGGGTGGGTTTGAGAAGTGTAATCAAAAGGGATCCACAAAGGAGGGGGCGAGTTTCGGTTATGTGATCAACCTGAGGGGCTCGCTGGGGCGCGGGGCTGGCTGGTGCTGGGGCTGGGAGCTGGGGCTGCTGACGGCGCTGACGCTGGCGCTCTGTGGTTGCGGGGCTGGTGCTCGCTGTGGCGCTTGCGCTGGCACTGGGCGCCGGCGCTGGCGCTGGACCCCTGTACCCGATAGAGCAAGCGGCAGCATCTACGATCCCAAGAGCTGCACCCTGTCGCATGACACCGTAGCCCTACACTTGAACCGTTCAAATCTTACAACACCAAGGAAGCTTGCTCTTAAGGTCCTTATACACTCCACGACGTCATACAAGCCGAGCAGTACAACGGGAAGTGCAGTAGTTCGAAACAAGTTTTTCCTGCAGCATTATGTTTTCCTCAGAGAGCTTCAGCATTTTTCCAGCTGCGACATGATGCTCTGACATGCCAGGAACAGTGACTCGACTCGAAAGCCTCAAGCCCAAAGTTTCACCCCGAAGACGCCGCTCCACGCCTGCACTTCCGTCGCAGGCCAGACTTGATGTACTCGCTCTGGCAGTGGCACCAGAACGCTTGGGGGATGTAGGGGTACAAGGCTAGAACACCTCCAGGTTCAGGATAATGAAACCCTATATGGCCTAAGAATCCCTAAAAGAGGTGAGGAGCCGGGTCACTTCGGGGGTAGAGCTCGGACCGAAGGAACGTAGTAGCGGTCAGGGCTAAGGAGATCGAAACCCCCGCCCATTCCGAAATGACATGAAGACCTCGTGGACCACGAAGACAAAGATGGGAAAGCGCCATAGTCGGATGACGTTGGAATCTTGCTTCTGCTCCGATAAACCTTTCCACGGACCAGCCTAAAGCTCGGAATACTGAATCCGAAACCCTGAGCCCCAAAGTGGTGCGACCCGCTCGACATCGAAGTCAGGCATGTTGCCCGCAATCGGAGGCTCCACCTTAGGTGCCACAAGCCGGGAGGACTAGCAGGACTACCATGATGCGACGATGGCCCGGCGAAGCATGCAGCCACACTACCCTTCGAAATGAAAGGGCCCCAGAGCCTCTGAACCCACCTGCCCCTCAAAAAAATAACACCAAAGCCTTCAATCCAGCCTGGTGCAACTCGTGTTGCAGTTTACCGTCGATCGAAATTGAGGCTCTGGGTAGGGAGCTTGGTTTCAGGGTTTCGGCAGTCGACTGCGCGGATTTCGCTGACAATGCGGAGGCAATTGGCCAACTGCTTCGACACTCCGAGAGCTGCACTGCATCAGCAAGGAAATCCTAAGCCCTCAGAGGCAGCAAACCCGTCAGGCAGGAAGCCTGCATGACGCCCAGGTAGGATCGTCGCCTCTTTGCGCAAAAGCTCGCCAATCCTGGACACACTGATAGACTCAGGCACGGCCGCATATACAGTCTTGCAGAATTCGATCGAAGGGAGCCGCAGAATGCGGCATCTCGCCGAAGGCGAAACACTTCGAAAGTGCAGGAAAAGAGCCAATAACGAAAGTTTCCGATAACGGCAAAGAGGGAAGGGCACGCAGCACCAAACAAGATGCTGAAATATCGAACCGCATGTTCATGTTGCAATAATGCCCCGGGAGACTGATCCTCTTGCAATGAAAAATGCATTAGACACAGAAGTAACCATGCTGCTTGTGGGTTTTGACTGGTGGTGGCAGTGCCAGCGCCGGCAGTGGTGGGCCCATGCAGCCACGAGCTAACGGGAAGTGATTGAACACGGTCTTGGCCAGCACAGCAACGAACAGTTCGTTACGACTGCAGTCGTAATCGTAGTTTGCGTGGTAGCACCGACACGTCGTCGATGTCGTACATGGTTGCAGCCTAAACAACAGTGGCAGCAGCAGTGCCGGGGCAGCGGTGGCAGTAGCTTTCGCAGGGAGAAGCTGCAGTGGAAACAGCAGTGTAGCAGTGGCAGTAGTTGTCGTTGTAGAGAGGAGGAGCTCCGGTGCTTGGGGCAATAGACCTAGACGTCATTGGAGGAGGAGGAGGAGGAGAAGGAGCGCAAAGTACTGAGAGCAAAATGCCAAAGGAGTCTAGCCGTACCGTGTTGTCGAAGCAAGAGGGACGGTGATTGTATTGGGAGGAACGGCTGTCGTGGCAGTATTGCGCATGTTCGCGAAGGCACTACAATTGCGACGACAGTCTCTGCAGGTATTCTGAACAACAGGTGTATGCAAACTCATCAGATCAATCAAGTCAGACACGATAGCTGCAAAGCTCGAAACAAATGCAGGTGGTCATAGTTTCGGTTGCATGGAAACGTGTCGGAAGTGCTTCGTTCGTCGTCGAACTCGATGGCGCTCAATGTGTTCGCCGCCGCTTTGCGCTGCCCCTGGCCACACTAGAATCACTAGCACTCCAAGCGAGACAATGGCTTTGATAGAGATCTCAAGGAGCCGGCACAGTGCTTCCGCTACCATCACGAGAAGGGGGGCCTGAACACTCTCTGAGAGGCAGCCCTGTCAAGCATATCAGCACATCGTCTGGCCCAACTTTGGCCACTGCATCGGTTCAACAAAATTGCAGGGTCCGACTTTTAAATCTCGGAGGCACACAATGATACCCATCCTCCCTACATGGTCTGAATTTTGGCTTCTGAGTCTAGGTTTAGATAAGGTGAGATGCAAGGAGGCAGCCGACAACAGCAGCCCTAAACCACATTCAAATCCGAGGCCGTGAGCTCGCAGAAGCCATAATCTTAAACGCTGAATCCTGAGAGCTACTCTAAATCTCAAGCTGGAAGTTGCCGTTCCCACCTCTTGCTCCTGCCGGAAATCTTCGATCTTGGCGATTTCGGCCTCGACCTCTAGCTGTGGCTTTTTGCTGGCTATGATTACCGTATCCGACTGAAGGTTTTAAGTCGTAAGTACAAATAAGTTCATGTTTGGCTTGGAGGTTTGCAGTCCGCCATGTATTGCAGAAGGAAAGGGCAAAGACGAAAGAGTGTTGATCTGCAGCCTCTGCTCTGCAGCGACCGAAGCGAATACGACCAAGCAATTTTTCTTTTCAGCAACAAACTCTGAACCCGAATTGCTCAACTCTACATCCCAAGGCCGGAAGCCTAAGCCCTAAATACAAAGAAACCCCTCAGAGACGTTGACCTCCCCACAGCCCGAAGCCGAAACATAGGCTGCTTGTCTCCCTTTCCGGCTTCGGGCACCCTGGGCCAAGCGCTTGTGGCTTCCATGAACCCTGGAATGCCGAACTGGGCCTGTATCCGACAAACCCAGGAGAGATTTCCGGCCAGAGCTAAGCATCCAGGGCCAGGGAGTCGAAGGCTTTCAGAGTTTGGAGTTTAGGATCAACACAGACTCACACTCCGAAACCCCAAACTATAGTCAGCAACATGAATCAAAGATTAAAGCCTCTGCAATCTGCTGCTCCAGAAAGTCTCGCTCGGCCTGCACGACCCGCAGTCGGAATTTTGGCTTCCCGAACATGCAACTCACGAGCATGACCCCGGACAAAACTTCAATTCACACCCCTTCTGCATCTCTCGGCAGATTGCATTTCCTACGAACATGTGGCTTCAGGGTTGAAGGCTTCGTATTGCAAGAGGTTGCAATGCCAGGTTCAGGGTTTTAGTTTAGTGACTCGGGTTTCACTCTGCAGGATGGTCAAGGTGAATGTTTGAGCAGGCTCTAAACTCGTGCACCGTACGTTTAGAGGGTTCTGGGGTTGAAGGCTCACAGCTGTATACTCCGAAGCTAAGGCATCAACCGGCACACCTGTACCATCCTCCTTGACCGTCAGCCCAAGCCTCAAACTTAACCCTACGCCCTAGTTCCTAATCTCGGCATCCTAAAACTCGAGACCCAAACCAACTGTGGAACCCCACGACCTGACTCCTAAGTCTCTCAACATCCCAAGCCCAAGACCGTGTCTCTCGGGCAATGGCTATGAGTTCCTCGGGCATTTCCACAGGTTTCGGTGTGGAGAGCCTCAGGGTGAACAGCCAGGTTTAGGGATTCAGGTGCTGGGTGCGGGCGGTGGTTTGGGGCCTGAAGCATATGGTTTTTACACGGAGTCCGGTCTCAAGTCCGTCTATTAGAGGGTGAAGCTGAAGCTTTAAGCTACTGTGTAGGTTGTACCAAGCTTTTCCAGGCTTCGATGCGGGTACTCTTGCAGCTTGGCGACCCTAGGCCCGATCTGCTAAGCTCTTTCTTTTCGATCGGGGTTTAGGGTTTAGGAGGCTGAACTCATAGCTTCGAAACGGAAGCTGCCCAGTTCGATACACCCCACAGTCCAACATAGTCCAACGCCCAATGGACGTGCTTGCCCGTACTTGCGCCAAGACAAGACGTAAATCGTGAAAACAAGAACTAGTACTTGCTACAGAAACCTACAAGGCAGCGGAAAAAAGGTTCTGTGGATGATGTATTTTGCAATACAATGCGGGCTGTACTTGCGACACCAGAAGCAGCATCAGGGTCTACAGCGCATCATTCAACACGCTTAAGGACTGTCAAGCCTAGATGGAAGCCATAGCACGGTACAGACTTATGCAGACCATGCATGACCTGCAGAACCTCATGCCACCCGCCCAATGTCTCGAACCCTGAACCTTTCGAAATACCTGACAAGAGCCATGGGTTTCGGCTTCGGGGTGTGCGGTTTGGGGGTCTGAAGTCTAAGTCTAGGCAAGGTTTGGCGATTTGACTATCAGGAGTTTGGGGTATAGGAGCCGGGATTCCCCGAGCTTAGGGCGTGGAATTAGGGCTTGCTGCAACGATGTAAGGCTAGGGGTGGGTCGTGCATTCGTCGGCAAAACTCCGAGTGTAGTCGCCGAGATCTGCCTACGATGGCCATGTACCGAAGCTACAGACACTGAACACCCACTCGCTCGAGCTCGCTGTGTGAAGTCTACCCACAATCCTAATGCCAACGTAACGGGCATTCTGAAATTTCATAATTCAATGCGCAGTGTTTCGAAATGATTTGTGGGTCATGTGGTAGTGAGTTCTGACAGTACTAAACGGGAGGGTCTTCGAAGGCTGTGCTGCGAGGAACCTCTGCATGATCCTATAGCCCCAAAGCCTTGATCCCAAATCCCAGCAAGTTAGCACCCAGAGAAGGGGGCAGAAGGGCACTCAGTGCCAGGCCCATGCTCACGCTTCAATTCTTCCAGGTAGGGTGCCTGAGAAGTGGGCACTGCAAAGACTATTCCTGCACTCAAGCTTTTCTAGTATAGAGTGTGGGCATGTGGGCTCAAAACCCCATGAAGTTCGGGATGGTCCGGCAAAAAGGAGTTTATCTTTCAGGATGTTCAAAGGATAGTCGGGGCTCCAGGCAGAAGCACCGGCTGAACGGGATGTCCACAATCTAGGAACAGTGCAAGATAACTGAAGTTGTCGGGCGATGAAAGCTCCCCATTCGTCCACACTGTGCAGATGCCTTCTCCAAAATGACAAGATGGTGCTTGGCCCAGATACTTGAGGTTTTGCCTTGTATCACGTAGTCTAGCGCCGGACTTCACAGGAAGAGCTGCGGAAACTTCCGCCCTGAAGCAAGGGCTGTTGTGGCACTGGCGTTGTGCTCTGATCTTGCGGCCGCCCGTCTCCGAAGAGCACGTCTCGTGGATCACTGTTTTTTGTGCAGCTGTACTCGTGGTCCTGGCGAAGGTTCTCCTGCTGCATCTCAATAGTGCCCGTCGGCTCGTAAGCATCGCTGATGGCTGTGCCATTCCTGAGATACCACGCCGTGGCCGACCCGATACCTGGCCAGAGCCTCCTGTTCCCGGGGCAACCGCTCCGCGTCTCCATAAAATGACTCACCAAATGATACCTCGCCGCATGCGGATGTCTCAGCAACTGGTGCCTGTTTGTTTTCCTCATCCGACGCAAACACGTCCTCGTTCTCGCTGCCAGATCCCGATGCCTCTGGCTGAACCGGACCACTGCTGCCACCTGCACGGCTCCGAGTCACTCTCTCGCATTCCAGACTACGATGCTTCCTCACAGTTTCCGGGCTCATCGCATCGATCTGCCTTCGGCGACTGGGCCCCCCCTTCGGGGCATGAAGAGCCCAGCGCCAGAGGGCCTGTAGACCTGTCCTTTGAAGACCTCGCAGATCACTTTGAGGTCGCAGTCCTCGCCGTGTCTTGTCCAAAAGGGCGCGGATGCGACTATGCACCTCGGTGAAGTATGTTCGCACGTCCTCCATCTGATAGCCAATGCATACCCGCCGCTTTGTCCTCGGAATGGCGGGAGGCTCCCGGGCGGCGTGGAAGATGAAGCAAGCGCGCTCGGCGCGGAAGAGGATGCCGGTGCGTCGGTATGCCCACACCATGAAGTCAAAGTTGTGTTTAGAACTTTGGACTCGTGACGCCTGCTGCTTCCAGGTGGAGGTCTGTGACGCTGCTGCTTCCAGGTGGAGGTGTGTGAACGTGCCAGATCGCAGAGCATCCAGAACTCCTGCGAACCCCGGGCTACCTCGCAACGGGCCTTCTCCATGCTCTTGTTTGGGCCTACAAAATGCACAAGATTGTTGCTTGTGTCCAAGTCCTTGCAGTCTTAATTTGTCTCGGACGACCCAGAATCCTTCGCCGGACTTCATCAGGAAGTGCCGAAGCGCCCGCCAGCGCTTGAAGCAAGGGCTCTTGTTGTACTCGCAGAAGTATTCGTAGCATCCAGAAAGGTCTTTGAGCTGTCGCTGGAAGGTGAAGATATACAGAGCGACGCCTTTAGCACAAGCAACTTTGTTTCTTATTTCCTGACGCCTCATCGGCAGCACTTGTACAGGTGCCGTCAAACTGCCAGTCGCCACGTTCCAATGCGTCAGGTCCTGCGAGGCTGCAGCCGGAACCAACCGCTGCTTGGTGTGGCTGATGACCCACATCTTGAACACGGAAGAAGAGGTGAAGATTTTGCGCTTCGTTCCGATAGTAACCAGCTTCATTGGGAAGATCGGGACCACCCGGAACGAAGTACTGCGCGAGCTGATGATCTCAAAGCTATTCCAGGAAAGTGAAAATGTAAAGCAAGACACCTGAAGCAGAGGCGAGTTTGTTGTTTTCTCCTGAGGTCTCGTCTGCAGCACTTGTATTGGCGCAGTGACACTGCCAGTCGCCACTTTGCATTCCTTGAGGTCCTTTGTGGCAAGCGGAACCATCTGCCGTTTGCTATCGCCCTGATTAGCCTTGAAGCAGCTCTAAACCTTAATTCAAGCCTTTTGCCTTACTAGGTCCAAGAAGGGACTTGCGGTCAAGGGATCAGGATTGACAGGGTCAAGACATTCTTGTGCCAAACGGGCAACAACTGCTCGTGCCAAAGGCTGGCTTCGGGTCCATACATGGTCCATACATGGTGCCTCGAAGACTCGAGCAGGAGTGTTGGGGATGTTCTTTTCACTGCTTCTAGCGCACACGTCAAGTTCGGAGAATCCAAGATTTTGGAGCTTCGGGCTTGTTGTGGGGTGCAGAAGGAATGCAATGCCCCGCCCAACCTGTAGCCCCGAAATCTCAGCACCGAGATGACAAACATGATCCAAGAGTATATCGGGGTCCATGGCTAAGGGTCTGGAGCCTGATGCTAGTCACCGCTTTTCGCCATCCAGCCCCTGGGCCCAAAGCCAGAAACCCTAAACCCCCGACGAGTAAACCCGAGCTTCTAAATCCCTAAACTTTAGAGCCCCCAGCATCCACCAGTCCCTACACCGTCAACCTCCGTTCTTCCAAGCCGGCTGCGATCACATTCTCGCGCCCATGTCCCTTGGCCTGAAGATTTAGGTTGAAGGTACAAACGATGTGAAGTGCAGGTGGTCAAGGTTTGGGGTTGAGGGCTCCTAGTCTGGAAATTCGGGCCCTTGGAGACAACTTGCGAAGCTGCAGTCGACGGAGTTTGGAATCTGATTTGAGAAATCACACTTTGCGGTAATGGTCCAAGGTTCGGAAAAGAATTTGCTGCGGGGAAAGCACTTCGTTGCCAAAGATTTTTCGGGTGTTGTCTTGAGAGCAACGGGAAAGCGGGGAGTTGAGCGAGTCAAGTTTGAAGCCTCTTGCAGAAGAGAGATCGAACCATCCCCTAACCTGAGAGAGAAAAACAAATTACATTCACGAAGCCAACCTCGAAGCCCCGCGAAGCGGCAACACACCAAAAGCCCAACATCCACCCACGCACCCAAACCCTGTGCCCTGCACCCTAACTGCCCTAACTCCTAAAGCGCCAGAAAAAAAAAAACGAAAGGTCGGAAAGTAGGCCTCGCAGACCTGAATCACTGAAGCATTAAACCCCGAATGTATAAACCCCACCATCTCCTAAGCCCCAGATACCCTAAACCCTCAACCCTCAAAGCCCGTACAGTGTCCGCACCCTTGCCCCCCTCTCCACCACGGAATGAGCCTCCTCGAGCATCTCCATGGCCAGCGGGTCAAGGGCATGCACCTCCGCGTCAATTTGAAGAGGACCGGGGATACTGTAAACAAACCCAGAGATTTCTGCTTTGGTTTCCCGGGAGCCGGGTTTTGGATTGTGGGGCGGGGGTTTTCGAAAGTTGGTGTTTGATATTGTCTGGAGCTGTGGCTGCATTTGGGGTGTTCGGCACTGCTCCAGGTTGCCTGCAGATGAAGGGCATCAGCTCAACATCCGTCATTTGTTGCTTCGGTGGCTTTGAAATCGAGACCCCACCCCGTATTTATGTAGGCAACACAACACACCGGCCCATCCCAAGCTCAGGCCCAAGAAGCCAAGAGCCTTGTCTAGGCGCTGGCCTCGCTCAACCACTTCCAAGACCTGACGGTGGTTCAGGGTTTCAGGGTTCAGGACCTTACAATTGTAGGGGCTTGCAGTGTTAGGGCTTGGCGTGTTGCAGAATCCGTTCCGGCCGAAGGATGCCCTTTACTCGATCGGTGGTTCTCACTTCGGCACTTGGGCAGCCCAACATCCGCCTTTGCACCACCATGCTTGCCCATCTCCGAACATCTTGTCGACGAGTCCGACAACGACAAGGGCAAACTAACTAGGATTCAACTTCAATTTCCGGAACAGTGAGGGTTGAGGGCGTCATGAGAAGCTAAACAAGGTGTCTAAAAACTTGCATGCGCAACTACAACCTCCACTCCACTAGCTTCGGCTCGGGAACTTCGCATCGGCAGCAAATCCCAAGCACTCTTTTTCATGGCCGCCCAGCCCGGCTGCGGCTCAATCGGGAGATCCCACGAGAGAGCCCCGTGGCAAGCCACTTTCTTTGCCCATTACCTTACTTGTCTAGCTGGTAGGGAGGAAAAAATTCTGACCCTTGTGAACTCTAAGCCCACCAGATGGGATCAACCAAGTATTGCCAAGCTGCCTGATGTGTCGCGATCTGTACGTTGACACAGCGACACGATGCCAGGCTTTCCTGACCTTGCCTTTCCCATTTGTTAAACAAGCAGACGCAATGGACGATCAAGAAAATCATAACCAGGAGTCCTCGACAGCAGGAATCCAAGAGCCCCAGCTCAAGCCGCCACACATATAAGCGTATTGATATGCCAAGCAGCAACCCAAAAAAACTGCACAGTGCCGAACTGGATCATCGCCGAAGGACAGAACCATTTCAGGATCCGGAGCAGGGAGCATGACTGGGTAGGCGAGTGGGAATGTCAGCAATATGTCAACGTTGAAACCCAGCCCACTGCGTCGGCCAGGATGTACTGGCGTGTCGAGCAGAATGAGCAGAAACCTACCAGCAGCGCAGATTCTTCGCAAAACCCGCTGTCACAGCCGAGCACGTTTACAAAGAAGTACAAGATCATCGTCAAGCCAGTAGTCAGACACAACTGCCACGGCACGTAGATTTCATCGCCGATCTGCATCATGACAATGTCACGAAGGACACCTGAGGTTCATGTTGACCTTGTAGGGCTGGTGACCCACCAGCCCCTCTAGGTTTTAGGGCTAACACGCCCCTATATATGTAGGGTTGGACTGTCGGAGGCGAGTCTAATTTCACGAGCATTCAAGGCAAAGCATCGCATTTCGAATTTAATTTTTGTTTACTGAAACGAGGTTTAGGGCGATTTCTAGCGATGGAGTAGGACTCAGGCAAGTGATTGGCATTTGTACTTATGTCTGTTGTCTGCATGAGCATGTTTTATATATTTTCTTTATATCACCGACCCTAAACCCCGACTCCCCCAAACAATGAGACAAAATAATTGCAGTCAGCCCCCGAGCTTGCCCAATACCTTGTAGTTCCTAGGAGCTAATATATTAAAGCTCGTCCGGGTTTAGGCTTTCCTGCTGGGCACCTACACATGCCCTAACACCCAAATCCTGGCCCAACCTGCGCAGCCATCTAAGCCGGTTTTTTTTTGCAGGGGGTCCAGCTCCAAGGCGCTCTTGGAGATCACTGCCGACAGGGCAGTGTGGATTGGATCCACAAAACCGCACCAGCCAGGCAAATGCTGATTATGTGGCTGCGTGCAAGAGGCACCAGGTTCGCATCTTGGCTGGCTGCAAAAAATATGCAGCTTGTAATCCGACCGTGCGCTCTATGTAAGCTCCCAGGAGAATCCAAAATGAGTTTCAGAACGCGTGCGCCGGGCATAACCTTAAACCATCCAGGATCCCGAGCTCCGGCTTTCAACTTGAAATCTATGGAAGAAAGCGTGGGAGTTCCCTACCTTTGCTCAGAAGCACCTTTGCGGACTGTTCCGTGGCCTCCAAAATCCGGTACATTTGTTAATTTATACTGACCTTTGGTCTACGAGAAAAGCCGGCATGAAACTTGAAAGCGGATCGATCTCGAGGAGTCGGTCGTGCTTGTCCGGTTCAGAGCTCGCTCAAGAAAGCCGCATATTCATGCCGCGTCTATTTCGATGCATTACGTTGGTTGGCGAACGAGGCTATCCAGAACAAGCATATCTTGTGAACATGTCGGTGCAAGTGCCGTCAGCAGCTCGGCTATTGCAATTGTGATTTCGCGCCCAATCCCAAGCATGTGCGATCAGGGTTCTTGATGCACATCATGCCTCGGATCTGGGCTATCAGTGATGAAGGTTGGAGCATCTTGTGCTCGACGCTGCTCCACTGTTAAACCCGATTTAGACATCCAACTATCCGGAGGAGGACTTGGTCGGCCGGATGAAAAGGTCACGAAGCTGCATTCAAATTTGACGGGTGGCACTACTCATTCCATCGATCCGAGGCTTGCCGTCACCTGCCATCCGGCCGTGCTCGTGTGTGCGCTGGCTGTCCCAGAGCTGAGCGAGCCTCACAAACAGAAAAACAAGGTCGAGACCGCCTCTGAAGCCCGAAATCGAGGCCCAAACCCTGGTGGAGCCGAAGCGTGCACCCGAGAAGACCTCAAGGGCAGTTTGCAGGCCAGACAACAATTTTCTGGTCTAAGATCCCGCGCCATTCATCGGCTCGACAGAGCCAAGCAGTGACGGTCCTTTCACAGCCGCCATTAGCGCCGTAGCTGCATTACGGCCTGGCATATCCACCTGGGCGCCGGCTTGAAGCAGAGCCTCTGCCACGTCAATGTGGCCGTCCCCGGCCGCACATACCAGTGGCGTAAGCCCAAATTAATCATCTCAACAATTTGGATCCATGAGGCAGCTGCAGCTGTCCTTTAACCTGGCATGTCAGTTCCAACAATCTCTAGGCCTATCTATACAAGTTCCCCAAGCTTTAGACCCTCGTCCATTAGGGGATGTCGCTGTCTTGGACCCGAGCACTACCGAAAACCTTCTGCAAGGAGGACATCGGCACGTCTTCGATCTTCCAGCCCCAAGAGTCCAAAGCCTTAAGACGGTGCATGGCAAGGAAGGAGTGGACCTCCCTCTGCGGGTTCTTCTTAATTTCTTTCCACCGCTCGGCCGAAACATAGCGCTGAAAGTACCTCACGTACACCACAGAACTGGCCTTCGGCTGCTACTTCAAGGACTTGGCCGCCGCCCGAGGCTGGGGCCGCACCAAGCCAGCAGTTAAGGACTGATGGTCGGACACCGTGCGAAACTGCAACCTGCCCCCACAGGTCCCCACTTCTCGCAAGGACTTTCGGCGAGTTGCTCTAGAGCCACCAGGTGGGCCAGGATGCGAGGCCAATGCGAACCCCACAGTAGGGGTCATAATTCACTGCCAAACCAGCCAGGATGGACTGCTGACACGGCGAAAACTCGGCGAAAAACCCACTCGCCCTGCCATCTCGTCTGCTTGATGGATCGCCATATGACCACACACTGCTGCTCGCTGGGAGGAAAACTAGTATGCATCTTCGCCGCCCCAATCCTCTGTCCCGTGTCCAAATGATGAGGCCCCGTGGCACCCGGCACCCAGAGGTGCAGGAGGGGCGCAAGCTGCCACTTAGATCCACGAGGGATGTGGACCCCCAACATAGCTACGGCAAGCCCTTGAACCCTCATCCATACTCTGTCTGATCTATACAGGAGTGGATGTCCCTTAGATGTGCTCCGTGTGAAAAGACATGTTTGAGTCCTTGGGCCCAACAACACCACTTGGAAGCTCCTGGTAATTAATTACTATATAACACATTGTTTTACGTGTTCTTCGAGATGAAGCTAGCTGTCTCGCCTTATTGCTGATCTCAACCCGCCACTAACGCGAGTCTGAATCACGCCTACTTGAAGGGCCTTCAGTTTACGCGACTCTAAACCTTATTCCCTGAGGGTCCCTTGTAAATACACCAAAACCCTACTCCAATTATTAAGCCCGCCACATTATGAAACCCTCCCATGATGCCCCTTTACAGTAAGCCTTATAGTTCCCATTCACTGGAAGTCTATTTTTGGTAACCTCCCCATGGTAGGATCAGCTAGATCCTTCAGTCTTTTGATATGGGCGTTGAAGGTGAAAATTGGGGTTTCTGGAATTCTGGGATAGTTCTTATTCAAGGGCATGCAACAGCAGGTCTTCATCAAGAGACGGTGATGTAGTAGTCCAGGTCAGCCTGTCCTCCAATGGATGCGAGATTCCGAAACTTTCGTCAACTAAGCCCGAAACCCCAACCCTTCAACCCTAGAGTGGGACATCGTAGGATGCCTGAAATTTCAGACGGGACGGGAAGTCGGAAGCCCCAGTGCTATCTAACCTAAACCCTAAACCGTATAGACATTGTGGAGGCCGTTTTAGAAAGCCTGGGATTTGATCCGAGGGTGTCAGACTATAGCCCGGTAATTACTGAGGATTCTATATATATTCTCCCTGAACCCCTGAGCTAACGATCCAGGCATCTGGTACTACATTACCTATTGTATAGCAAACCTGTTGACGTCAGCGTACTCGATTACTGTGTCGTATAAACGTCGGCCTTCCTAAATGGGATACTTTAGGGGCAAATGAGGTACTACATGAGCACTTGGGCCCTTAGGGAACTATACTTCCCCCATGCCCTATAAAACCTAATGTCCTAAACCTCTAAGAACACTGAAGCTCTGTTCCCAAAAGCCTTAAGTCCTGCCTGCTGATTCCCCCAAATTCAATGCAGCCCCAACACTCGCATTGCCAGGCCTCGGGACACCCTTCCAGAACATATAATAACCTTCAAGTTAAATGAAACGTTTTGCATTTGAAAAAATGTAGAAGCCAAACACAAGCTTAAGCCCCGAAGCCTCTAAACCCCTCAATTAACAATTAACCTTTTGCCCCTAAACCCCTAAACTATAGCTTAAAGCCCGAAATGAAATCCTAAACCCCTAAATAACCCTCTAAGCCCCAAAGGACTCTTACAGAAACCCTAGATCCCTTTTCAAGGAACCCAAAAGAAGCCCATAAGTGAGAAGCCAGTTAAGGAACCCTGAAGCCCTTACAAACTGAAGTGCCCTAACGCCCTGAAGTTTTAAAGCGGGCTACACCCCAAACGTGATCCTTTAACGAACCCAAAACGTCGAAACTCTAAACCCCAAACCCGCAACCCCAACCCTTTAAAACAGTCAGCTATGACCCTTAAACTAAAAGGTACAGCCCTTAGAAAACGGTAAGTAGCGGTTTTCTGGGTCCGGACGGTAAACCCTAAACTCCATAAGGACCGCTAAAACCCCTCAAGCGCCTCCTTCTCGCGGGCGCCCACGAGGTTCGAGGCAGCCTCAAAGTAGATCTTCGCCTGTTCTGAAGGTTCCTGAATGCCCTTCTTTAAAAGGGTTTAGGGTTTAGGCTTTAGAGCCACTTTAGGGTGTAGAGGTTAGGGTTTAGGGTTTATAATTTAAGGTTGTGGGTTTTAACGTTTAAGGTTTGGAATTTAGGGCTTAGGGTTCGGGTCGCTACATTACAAGTCCTCTTCTCTTTAACCCTTAGCCCCCCCCCAAACATCAAAACTCTGAGCCGTAAACCCCAAACGCTGGAGTCCTTCCTTAAGGGCTCATGGGACTCAGCGACTAGGGTTGAAAGTAAGGTAACTAGACTTATGATTAACTATAATCCTACTTAGGGTACTTCTAACTGTATTTACTTAGTCCCATGAACCTCCAAATACCCTGATAGAAACCTCCAGGTCCTGAAACAAAAAACTGCACGTCGATCTTGCACAGTGCTCGAAACCCAAAACTCCACAGGTTCACACGGAATATATGGCTTCGGGATAAAGTCTCAGCCCCTAACCTTAGCACATGCAACATTAAATCCCCCTCCCATGGCTGTGGAAATGCTTTGCGGATGGTTTGCGAGGGTCTCCAACCACAGGGCTTGAAACATCAAGGCTTGCTCGACAATCCAGGCAAATAAATACAAATAAAGACAACTTTTGACAATCAAAGACAAATCCTGACAAATCCAGACAAATAAAAACAATAACAGACAAATGTAAAACTTGTTTATATATGTTTTTACGCAAAAAAAATTAAAAAGTCTTTAAAAGATTTTAAAAGTGTCTCAACGTGTTTAAAAGGTGTTAAAATTTCTTAAAAAACATTCGACAACTTTAAGAGTTTTCAATTTCTTAACTTTGTAAAAAACTTTCAAGGTTGCTAGAAAAAGAAGAAGCTCAATGATGTACAGGATGAAGAAGACCTGGATCAGGGGGTTGTTCATCGACTAAAGCAAGGTTTTGCATTTTTGAAGATGTCCGAAACACTCTTTTTTCCCCGAGGTCTGCAACTATGGTCCTGAAGTGCGAAACCAGCCACTGGTATCTAAAACAGGAACAATTATTTTACAGTTGCGAATACGGGTTCAGATACGATATAACGATACGAGTTGGACGCACGCCCAAACTAGGGATACACATTCGATACAGGTTCTAATACGATTTGGATGCACACCAAAACAATAGGGCTACACTTTCCGATGCAAGTTCAAATACGACTAGTTGAGGGTCAGACATATATACTACACGGAGAAGGAGGAGTCATTGGGAACTTCCAACATAAAGGGACTTCCCAATGCCGGCCCAGACCCCTCGCAGAGCCTATCCGAAACCCTGTGAAAAATCCTATCTGCAAACTCACTTTTCCGGAGCCCCC